>JAIUZE010005423.1:0-37511 GCA_022085475.1 Heliosperma pusillum
GGGAGATATGTCTCCCGTCTTGTATATTTCTTTTGTATAATATTATTTCCGTTTTGTAATGAACCTTTTTATTTATGACACCTTCGTTATGTAATCTTATCTTTTATGTATTTAAATAAATTTTTTTTCTTTCCGCAAATTTGAGGGTGTCACATGTTTACTTTGTTTATTATTGTTGTTATTAATATCGTTATGAGTAGCTAATTTCCTTTCTAGGGTTGAAAGGGGATCTAGGATTGTTAGAAGGGGTAGATTAATTAATTGAATTGCAATTGCATGGTTATTGCTTGATTATCATTTTAATTCTAGTTGTTTGATTACTGGCCAGGATTAATTAACTAGTCTCGCGAATTAGGATTGACACCGACCGGGTGAAGACTAAGATAGGCTACGATAATTGAATAGAACTCGTTTAATGATAGCGACCGCATGTTAATCGTAGATCTAAAGGGCATAATTGAATCGACCGATCTTGTGACCTTAGATAACTTTATTGCATGATAGTTTATTACTCCCTTACCCGTGAATAATAATCCTAGTGAACCTGTGACCCTAAACTTTTAATCTCATTGTTTTCAACCTTATTAGATTGTTATTTCTTATTATTAGTTGTTATTATTATTGTTATTATTGTTATTGTTATTATTTATTGTTATTGTTGATTGCTTTTAGTTTAGAACTCAAATCTCAAACCCCGAATTGTTACTTAGAGACAAACCTAGTTTAACAGATTAGAATACTACCGCCTCCCTGTGGATTCGATACCTTACTTACCGCTGACTATTAGTTAGTAGTGATTTAGGTTTACTTTGATTAAGGAGACGCGACTTTACCCTTATCAAATTTGGCGCCGTTGCCGGGGAGGCAACAGTTTTCTGTTTGTTTCTACTTAGTTTGTCTTTTTCGTCTCAGGGAATCTAAGTTCCTTGAGACCGTTCTCATCCTTTTCTTTAGTTTTTGTTTATGCCCAGGTGTTCTAGGTCCGTTCTCGTGCCCTACGATTCCGAACCAGAGAAGACTCTCCGGTCGAGACGAAACTTTTGGAAGGAAATTCAAGAAGCGGAAGACTTGAGTACGCTTGAAACAGTTTACGCCGAATTCGTCGCAGAAAAACCGTCCTTAGAAGAGGATACACCTATTTCTGCACCTACTACAACCATGCCTACTCTAGCCAGCCATTCGGAGCCTACCGTTGCATCTATTCCCAAGGGATTCAAACTCCCTACTACGGGTAATAGTACTTTTGAGATTCGTCCATCTTATATCTCTTTGGTGGAGCGAAACATGTTTGGAGGGAGCCCTACTGAGGATCCTGCTAAGCATATGGAGAAATTCACTAACTATTGTTGCTCTATTCCTTTAACGGCTGGAGTGACACAAGATCAGATTAAGTTAGTGTTGTTTCCCTTTTCACTACGAGACGGGGCAGAAGATTGGTTGAGTGAGTTAGATATGGCTGCACTTGGCATCACCGATTGGAATTCTTTGGCTCTTGCATTCTACAACAGATATTTTCCGCCACAGAAAACCAATGCCATTCGAAGTCAAATCACAAGTTTCAAACAAGGTCCCAATGAGAACTTTAATGAGGCCTGGGTTCGCTTCAAAAAGCTTGTCAAGTCTGTTCCACATCATGGTTTTGATACCTGGTTCTTATGCAACCAATTTTATAATGGGTTATATGATGATCAGAGGAATTTGTTAGATTCGGCTGCTAATGGGAGATTCCAAAATAACACTACGGATGCCAATGCTTGGAAGTTGATTGATGAAATGGCTACTCACAATGCCGAGTATGGGAATCCTAGGGGTAATGCAAGGAGAGGAGGTACAGATAATGCCATTGTAGCTCAGTTGGAGGCATTAACTGCCAAAATTGCCGAGTTACAAACTTCAAAATCCTTGGAAAATAAACAAACTGTTCATGCCATGGTTCAACAAGAGTCAACCTGTGAAAGATGTGGTACTATGGGGCATAATGCGGTAGAGTGTATGAGTACGGTTGATCAAGTGCTTGCTTTTCAATCCTTTAAGCAAGGTTCACCGTACTCTAACTTTTACAATGAAAGGACAAGAGAGCATCCAAATTTCTCCTACCAAAGTCAGAATGTTCTTAATCCTACCCCACCACCACCTCAGCAACAAGGTTCTTCTTATGTGATTCCTCATAATCGCAATTCCCAAGGTAACTTTAACCGTTCCAATCAAGGTGGCCAAAACTTCCAACAACCTTCACCTCCACCACCTCCAAGTAATGATATGGCGGAACTGAAAGCCATGTTGCAGCAGAGTCTTATGATCCAACAAAAGCAAGATGCTCAGATCTCACAACTGATAGCTCATAACAAGATGGTTGACACTCAAATTGCCCAATTGGCAATTCAAAATCCACATAAACACCCGGGTAATCTTCCTCCTCAAGGACACCCTCCACATGAACAAGTCAATGCCATCACTTTGAGGAGTGGAACCCATTACAAAGGCCCTGAAATGATAAGGGATGAAACCAATGAAAGCTTGGAAGTTGCTGATCAAAGTTCGAAAAAAAGCGAAAAAGAGGCTGAAAACAAGGTTGCTCGATCGAGCAGCACCCCCTTGCTCTATCGAGCAACCCAGAAAATTTGCCCAAATTCTTCTCGGGAAGTTTCTGAAAGTTACAGTACAGCAAAACTCGATCGAGCAACCCCTCTGCTCGATCGAGCAACCCCTGATCAGGATGAAAAGCCTTCTAATTCATCTTCCAAAGCCAAAGAAGCCGGGCCCATTGTAATTAAACTTCCTTTTCCTCAACGCCTACATAAATCAAAGCTCGATAAACAGTTTGGGAAGTTTATGGAGGTAGTGAAGAATTTACAAGTGAGTGTACCATTTACCGAGTTCATCACTCAAGTGCCGTCCTATGCAAAGTTTCTAAAGGATATATTGACAAGGAAGCGGTCCTTTAATGAAGTGGAGACGGTTGCATTTACTGAGGAATGCAGTGTTGTGTTGCAATCAAGATCACCACCTAAGCTAAAGGATCCAGGGAGTTTTTCTGTTCCTTGTAATATAGGTTGCTTAGCAATTGATAAAGCCCTTTGTGATTTAGGGGCTAGTGTTAGTGTTATGCCATTTTCTATATGCAAAAAGTTAAATATGGGTCAACTTACTGTTACAACCATGACCTTACAAATGGCCGACAGTTCTATTAAACATCCTTTGGGGATTTTAGAAGACGTACCGGTTAGAGTAGGGAAGTTTTTCATACCAGTTGACTTTGTTGTCTTAGATATGGCTGAGGACACCCAGACTCCTATCATCTTGGGACGACCATTCCTCCATACTGCGGGGGCGGTTATAGATGTCAAGAGTGGGAGACTTACACTAACAGTGGGGGATGACACTATCACTTTCAACCTAGATAAGGCAATGAAACACCCCCTACTAGAAGAGACATGTCATAGGGTTGATATTGTGGATTTAACTATTGATGACTGTCCCCCTTTGCGTTTGGATAGGGATCCTCTGGAGATCGCCTTAATTTCCAGGAATGCTGAAGCTGGAAGCTCACGAAGTAAACTCAAGTCTAGATGGTCGAGACCATTCACAAAAACCAAGGTGAGCAAGTTTGGGTCGGTTACGCTACAAACTGACAAGGGTGAAGTTTTCAAAGTCAATGGTCAACGCTTAAAGACCTGTAACGATAGAGCATTTATAGGAGTGAGAGAGGTCGTCGACCTTTTCGCTCTTGATAAACCACCATGACTTTGAGCTAACCCGGTCGTGCGGGACCGATATAAACCAGCGCTAACCGGGAGGCAACCCGGCATTTACTTGTAATTCATTTGTAAATTTTATTTCGATTAGCTTAGTTATTGATGTTATAGTTCAATTCAATTTAGTTTGGATAGTTAATATAGTTGTGCTTTATTGAGTGCGGTGAGGGAGCGATCTAACAGTTTTATGGAGTGTTTACAGCTAAAAAAAAATTGGAAGTCGCTTTCATAACGAAGAAACGAAAAGAAAGAAAGAAGAAAAGAAGAGAAAACAAGTGAAAGGCTTGAAGTTACCGGGTTGCTCGACCGAGCAAACACACCTGCTCGATCGAGTTTTCGTGCATGCCACACATCAGCCACTTTAGCAAACTCGAAAGTCGGGAATTTTTGGGTTGCTCGATCGAGCAGTCTACCCCTGCTCGATCGAGTCGCCCGGTTCGAACCGGTCCGAAGCTTAAAAAGCAGGTTTTCACAAAATTTTCTCTTCATTCCTCTTCTTATTTCGTCCTTGTTCTTCACTACCTCACCCTTATTCTCTCAATTACTGGTATTATCTATCCTTGTACTTTCTTTTATTGTATTTTCTTTTAGTTATTTTCCCCATTCCCTTTTGTTAGTTGTATCCTTTAGGTTGCTGATGTTGGTTAATTGTGTGATGTTGTGCTGTTAGCGTCACAATGAGGACACTGTGACATTTAGGTTTGGGGGAGAGTCTTTATTTATGTTGTGTGTTTATTTTCGTTGTGTGTTTATTTTATTTAAAAAAAAAAAAAGAAAAAATCCATAAAAATTGAAAAATTTACAAAATCCAAAAACATGTTTTCATTTTATTAGGTCGAGTCTTGGTGAATTGAATAACAATGATGATAACTTGCATTGTTTCTGCATTTGAATCCCAAATAAGTTGTCCATGTACATTGTTTTGACTTACTATTTTTTTTTAAAACAAAGCTCATAGTACAAGTCTTGACCGTTTTTGACATACCTTATGCTAATTAGATATGGCAGTTTTTGTTGGTAAACCACTTAAAATTCTGAGGTCTATAGAGCTTCCTAGGCCAGGAACATCATTAACTGGTCTCATTGTCTTTAGGCTTGAGTGTGGTACTCCTTGTGGAATATGTAACATCAAATTGCATAAGTGTGACATTCGTTTCTTGATACTATACGCGTTCGTTTGATAAGTGCATCAGAAAAGGTGATTCTTTTTGTTCAAATAAGCCTCACATAGCCAAAAATACTTGATTTTATACCCTTATTATTGAGTTCTCTATGTTTAGCCAATTTGAGCCTTTTGTAGCCTGTTTTATAACCTATCCAATAGCTACATTCCTAGAATTTGCCTACCTTATCGGGACAGTCGCAGCTGCATGTTTTTCTTATCTACTTGTCTACTATGGTTGGGTCGGGATTTCAAAAAGAATATCAATTGGGTGTAGCAAGTATGTTGGCAATTGTGTCATTTATTCCCTTTGTTGAAAAAAAAAGTTATGAAGCAAAAGAAGAAAGAAAAAAAATGATGAGAAAAAGAAAATGAAAAAGAAAGAAAAAAGAGAAAAGGAAAGAAAGAAAGAAAAATATGTTGCTTCATTGAATTATTCAAGGGATAATGAAAGGGAATTTACTAGAGTCTAATCCATTTTTTCAGAGAGCAATATCGATATCTCTCTAGTGTTGTCAAAGTTTAAGATGATTTCTCTAGTCGGTGTTGGTTTGTGCTAGTCTTGTAGATATGTTTTGGTAAGTGTCGCTGCGACTACCGGTCTTAGCCCCACATTCCCATACGTGCCTTGGCACAATCCACTTTTATACCTTCACCCATTAGCCTCCCTTGTTGTCTTGATTCTTGTGCTTTTTAGCGAATGCGTATTTGTTGGGGAAATTACTATCACATTAGAATGCATGCATGTTTCATAAGTTGAGTGAGTGTTTCTATTTCTTTCTATCTTCACAAAACTCACCCTTACATAAACTTATAAGTGCATGAGTGAATCCGCGAGAATCCGACAAATTGAGCCTTGCAAAATTGAAAGGTATTTGGTTTTTGTCTATACTACGGTATCATGTAAAATCTTGGAATATGAGCTGCGTTTTCTACTTACCCGTGTCTTTGAATTTGTTTTATTGGTACAACTTGGTCATTACTTTGTTATAGATATGGATAGCTTGGCATTTGTATGTGCTTTAACATTAGCTTTGAGTTTTTCATTCACCATTTGTATGTTTGTCTTTGTATGTGTCGAGTGCTTTGCTTAGGGACAAGCAAATGATTGGTTTGGGGGAGTTTGATGATCATTATTTATATACATATTTTATGCTTCCCTTAGACACAATTAACTCGATTTACTGTCTTTCCTTGCTTATTTCTATGCTATTTTAGCTAGAATATAGATTCCGCCGCTTTTGTTATGTTTTAATGCAGATTGGATGCATTTGGAGCTTTTTGAGTTGATATGGAGCATGGCGGAGTTGGATCGTAGAAGGTTAAGCACGGGAATCTTGAATGAAAAGAGAATAAATGAAGAAAAGTGGAGAACGAGCCAAAAGAAGGTCTGCTCGATCGAGCAGACTATACTTGCTCGATCGATTTGGTCTGAAGGTTGCTCGATCTAGCAACATACCCTTGCTCGATCGAGCAACCTTGTTTTTCGACGACTTTTTCCTATTTTCCTAAACTTTAACCTAATTAATTAGATTTTTGTATTATAAAAGGAAAGCTTGTCTTTCATGCTTTTCATATGCTTTTTAATACTTTTAGGCTTTAAATCATAAACCCTAATTTAGTTTGCTTGCCTCCGGATTTTATTCATCAAGATTATTGTCTTTAGTGCAAGCTTGTAATCGGTAGTCTTAATCTTTCTTTGTTATTCAGTCAATTACCTTCTTGTTCCTTAATTAGTCTTTGTTCATCCTTTCATTTTTGTTAATAATGTTTACTTTGTTTATTGTTGTTGTTATTAATATCGTTATGGGATGAGTAGCTAATTTCCTTTCTAGGGTTGAAAGGGGATCTAGGATTGTTAGAAGGGGTAGATTAATTAATTGAATTGCAATTGCATGGTTATCGCTTGATTATCGTTTTAATTCTAGTTGTTAGATTACTGGCCAGGATTAATTAACTAGTCTCGCGAATTAGGATTGACACCGACCGGGTTAAGACTAAGATAGGCTACGATAATTGAATAGAACTCGTTTAATGATAGCGACCGCATGGTAATCGTAGATCTAAAGGGCATAATTGAATCGACCGATCTTGTGACCTTAGATAACTTTATTGCATGATAGTTTATTACTCCCTTACCCCTGAATAATAATCCTAGTGAACCTGTGACCCTAAACTTTTAATCTCATTGTTTTCAACCTTATTAGATTGTTATTTCTTATTATTAGTTGTTATTATTATTGTTATTATTGTTATTGTTATTATTTATTGTTATTGTTGATTGCTTTTAGTTAGAACTCAAATCTCAAACCCCGAATTGTTACTTAGAGACAAACCTAGTTTAACAGATTAGAATACTACCGCCTCCCTGTGGATTCGATACCTTGCTTACCGCTGACTATTAGTTAATAGTGAATTAGGTTTACTTTGATTAAGGAGACGCGACTTTACCCTTATCACAACTGTTGTCAAAAAGCAACGTATTGCACTACTTATGCGAAAATACGAACTGTTCTCAATGGAAAAAAAATGAATCGCTTGACAGCATGTCCACTCGCTTCTCAAGTATCATTAATGAATTGAAAAATCTTGGAAAAACTTTTGACTCCGAGGAAATTGCCAGGAAGATCCTTAGAAGTCTATCTAAACGATGGAGACCTAAGGTGACGGTAATTGAGGAATGTAAAGACCTATCTAACCTATCTTATCAAGAGCTACTTGGAACCCTAATGGCTCACAAGATCACTCTTGATGAAGATGAGGCAAATGATAGTAATAGCAAGAAAGTGGCGTTACAAGCCGAATCTAGTGAAAGACAAGATTCGGATCTTGAAGATGAAACGGTGTTATTTGCTAGACGTTTTAAGAAAAAATTCTTTAATAAACCACAAGGGAAAACGTTTAACAATAATACCAACAAATCTTACAAAAAGCCAATTGAGTCAAAAGGGTCTCTCTCAAGTCGTGGTTGCTTCAAATTTGGGGATAATGATCATATGATCAAGGATTGCCCCACATGGAAGAAAATCAAAGACAAAAATCAACGAGACAAAACCAAGAAGGAATTCAAGCAAGTGATGATGGCTTATTGCTGGGGAGATCTCGACACAGAGGACGACGAGTCAGAAGAAGAGGAAGTCGCCAACTTGTGTCTAAGCAACGTCAGTCTTGACCTAATTTCTGACAGTGACAATGAAAGTGAATCCGAGATGTGTCTTGTTGGCAACTCAGATTCAGAACCAGATTCAGAAGATGATGAAGAGGTTAGTCATCTTGAACTTAAAAAGCAGGTTAAGAATTTATCTAAGAAGTCTTTAATTAAGTATTTTGAAGAAGCCTTAGATCATTGTCATGAGCAGAGTCTAGAATTGAAAGATCTTAAAGAACAAATTCTTGACATTGCTGAGGAAAATCAACTTCTTAAGGCCAAAGCTAAAAAGCTCAAGTCTAAAGTTATGGCAACTTCAGCTATAACTTCAGACAAGACAAATGTTGAGAAAGAGGCTCTTGAGTCTAAAGTTATAGCTAATGAAGCTATAATCTCAGAGTTAAAGCTCAACATTAAGCATCTTCAAGCCAAAGTTATAGCTAATGAAGCTATAACTTCAGAATTGAATAAAGTCAATAAGCTTTTACAATCTGACGCTAAGGCAAAGGAAGTTGTTATCCTTGATCACGAGAAAGTAAACTCCTTTCTTTCTCAGCAATTGAAAGATATAAAGGCTGAATTCTCCCAAGCCAAAAGTCAACATAATGAGGAGAAACTTATCTTGAACAAACATTTCAATGACTTTCGTGAAAATTTCAAAAAGAATAATCCCTCCAAAGACTCGAATGTAGACCATTCGCTATGTGAAAAAGAAATTCAGTCTTTGAAGGTATTGCTCCTACATGCACGAAACGTTCATGATAAGTGGGAAGGAAGTCAGAAGGTCTTAGACTTCCTTACCGAACAGTCTAACAATAACATGAAGATGGGTCTCGGTCATGAATGCTATAGTCGTAGAGACCATAATAAGTGCAAATCCACTCCTTCTGACCGTGATTTCAGAAGAAGGAAGTACGTCAATCTTTCAGAATATCTGATTTGCAATTATTGTGGTCACAACGGTCATGTCAAAGATAATTGTGTTAAATATGTCAACGACAACAAAAATCAAACTGAGTTTGTTAAAGAACATGATGTGTCTAGTGTCAGTGAGTCCGAACATGAACCTCAACGTGATGAGGTTAGAAATAATGAGTTTAGATGGTTCTATGACATAGCTTTCGATTACACATCTGTACCTTCAAAATCTAAACCTTATGTGAATCAGAACCAGCCATTTAAACCTAATGTGAGTCGCAACAATAACAAACATTATAATAAACCTAGAAAGCCTTATCCTAAGAAGAAAAGAATTGTCAAACAGGTATGGGTTAGGAAGGATCAAATATATAGAGTCACTAACCAAAAAGGACCCAACTTAGCGTGGGTACCTAAAAGCTGTATTTGATTCTCTTGCAAATAATAGTGAAAGAAAATAATCTATGGTATCTCGACAGTGGGTGTTCGAGACACATGACCGGAAACAAGAATCTTTTTCTTTTACGAGAGCCCTTCAACGGTGGCAAGGTCACTTTTGGAGACAACAAGAAGGGAAATATAATCGGTGTAGGTAAAATTGGTATATCTTCTTCACATGCTATTAATAATGTATATCTGGTAGATGGCCTTAAGCATAACTTGCTAAGCATCTCTCAACTATGTGACAAAGGCAACAAAGTCGTTTTTCATTCAAATGTTTGTCGTATCATAGTTGAAGGTACTAGTAATGTTATCTTAGAAGGTCTACGTAAACGGAACGTGTATATGATTGATTTAAACAAAGTCACTACAAGTTCCTTTACGTGCATGAAAGTCACCGTGGATGATTCATGCTTGTGGCACAAGAGGTTTGCACACATCAGTCCAACGATTTTAAAGAAACTTAAGTCTTGGGATTTAGTTGAGGGTTTACCCTCAATCAAATTCGAACAAGAAAAGATGTGTGACTCATGTGCCCGTTGTAAACAAGTTAGATCTTCATTCAAACCAAAACGAGTAGTAAGTACAGAGCGTCCACTTGAGTTGGTACACATGGATCTATGTGGACCTATGAAAGTTAGAAGCCGCGGTGGATCAAGGTACGTATTCGTCCTAGTCGACGACTACTCAAGGTATGTATGGCCTATTTTTCTATTTACTAAAGATGAAACTTTCGATGAATTTGTAGTACTAATGAAGCTCGCCCAAACCAAGTATGATAAAAAGTTAGTTTCCATTCGTACGGATCATGGCACCGAATTTGATAATCAAGCTTTTATTGAATATTGTAGGGAGAATGGTGTAGGACATAACTTTTCTGCACCACGAACCCCACAACAAAATGGTGTCGTGGAACGTATGAATAGAACATTAGAGGACATGGCTCGCACTATGCTTTTGTGTAGTGGCCTTCCTAAGAGCTTTTGGGCTGAAGCCATTAGTACTGCATGCTATGTGCACAATAGAGCTATGATTAGACCTATTCTCAAAAAGACTCCCTATGAACTTTTAAGAGGGAAAAAACCCAATATAGCTCACCTTCGTTGCTTCGGTAGTAAATGTTTTGTCCATAATAATGGAAAAAGTAATTTAAGCAAATTTGATCCACGAAGTGACGAAGCTGTGTTTGTTGGTTATTCTAATCATTGTAAAGCTTTTAAAGTATTTAACAAAAGAACGTTGTGCATAGAAGAAAGTGTTCATGCTGTATTTGATGAAGATAATGTGCCTGAGCAAGTTGAACATAATGAAGAAGAAGACATGAATGATCCAGACTTTCGCCTCTCTAGGGAAGACGAGCCAGAAAAGAATGAAGAAGTTATTGAAGGAATCAATGATGAACTTGATAAATCCGCAAATGACCTTGAACAGAGAACTGAGATAATTGTTGATGATACGAATGTCTCTTCTCAAAACAAGGAAAAGGAAACTGAAGTTATAGGTGATGATGCTATAACTTTGAACCAGGACCAAGATGTTCTAACTGAAGTTGTACCAACTTCAGCTATAACCCCGGAGTTCAACTCAGGGGGAACCAATCTTGATTCTGAATCATTTGAGGAAAGTGATAGTTCATCAGATGATGATGAGCCTAGGAACTCTAAGAAATGGAAATATAAGAGTTCTCACCCTATGGATTCTTTTCTGTCTACCATAGAGCCTACCAACATCAAAGAAGCTCTTGCAGAATCCGATTGGACTGTAGCAATGCAAGAGGAGCTTCAACAGTTTGAACGTAATAAAGTATGGCACCTTGTGCCACGACCTCCTAATCGAACTGTGATTGGTACTCGATGGGTATTCAGAAATAAATTGGATGACTCAGGAGTTATAGTTTGTAATAAGGCTCGATTGGTCGTTCAAGGTTATAATCAACAAGAAGGGATTGATTATGACGAGACATTCGCACCAGTAGCAAGACTTGAAGCTATTCGCTTGCTCATCGCCTTCGCAGCTCACAAAGGAATGAAATTATTCCAAATGGACGTTAAGACTGCATTTCTTAACGGTTATTTGGAAGAAGAGGTTTTTGTTGAACAACCTCCTGGATTTTTAAATAGCAAGTTTCAAAACCATGTTTTTAAACTCGATAAAGCTTTATATGGTTTGAAACAAGCGCCTAGGGCTTGGTACGACAGATTGTCAAAAATTTTATTGCAAAACAATTTTAAAAGAGGATCTGTCGACAAAACCCTATTTCTAAAATCCGAGGGTTCTGATTTACTTGTTACTCAAATTTATGTAGACGATATTATCTTTGGGTCTACTAATAATAAATTGTGCAAGTATTTTTCAGATCTAATGACCTCAGAATTTGAAATGAGCATGATGGGAGAATTGAAATTCTTCCTAGGACTGCAGATTCAACAAACCAAAGAAGAAATAAAGATTCACCAACAAAAATATGTCAAGGAGCTAATCAGAAAATTTGGTATGGAGAACGCTCATCCAATGGACACGCCTATGGTAACTGATAAAAAGTTGACCTTGAACAAAAATGGTAAGTCCGTAGATGAGACTACATATCGAGGTATGATTGGTTCTTTATTATATTTAACTGCAAGTAGGCCTGACATTATGTTCAGTGTATGTGTCTGCGCTAGATTTCAATCATGTCCTAAGGAACCACATATGATTGCAGTTATAATTGGTACATCTAATTTATATTTATGCTATCCACTTGAGTGCAATTTCGATCTAGTAGGATATTCAGACGCAGATTATGCGGGATGTTCTTTAGATAGAAAAAGTACCTCTGGATTTGCTACGTTTTTTGGACCTTGCATAATTACTTAGGGCTCAAAGAAGCAAAATTCGGTTGCGTTATCTACTGCAGAAGCCGAATATATCGCTGCAGGACTGGTATGTTCTCAACTATTATGGTTAAAGCAACAACTATGTGATTACGGTGTTAATGTTGGTTGTATGCCTGTTTTCTGTGATAATACGAGTGCTATTATTATTTCTAAGAACCCAGCTCAGCATTCTCGTACTAAGCATATAGACATTAGACATCATTTTTTGCGTGACCATGTAGAAAAGGGCAACATTAAACTCGAATTTTGTAGTACTGACAATCAATGGGCTGACATTTTAACAAAGGCGTTAGCGAGAAGACGTTTTGAGATTTTGCGGTTGGAAATTGGTTTAATCGGTAGCAATTAAATTCATCTTATTTATTTTGTGAACCTGCGTGACTGGCTAGAATAAGACGAGATTGTATGACTGTGTCCGCATATTTCATTGCTAGTATATTTGTGTTTAATATAATATATTTTACGTGAGTATCTTGCATATTAAGTGTTTTATGGAAATTGAATTATGGACCACATATTTGCCAAAAACCTATCTTATTCACTTTCCTAATTGAACCAAAATTCTACCCATGTATTTCATGCTAGCCGAAATTACCAAATAAAATCACCCTACCATATCTTTTTATTTTACCAAATTCTATCCTTACCATATCCCAACAATTAACTACCCAAGATTCCTTTTCCTACCACAATTCAAAAACAAAAAAAAAAAAGAAAGAAAGGAAAATAGGTGTCTCATAGCCGGCACACCCCATGTGCCAAGTACAAAAGTACTCTTCCCAATTCTTACACCTCATTATTACCTTTCACTTTCACCACACAAACACTTCACCCAATTTTAGCTCCTTCTCTCTCCCTTTCACAGCACCCCTACCACAACAACAAAAATTTAACCATCAATTTTTCAAGCTTCATCCATGGCTTCCACAAGGTCAAAAATCTCCAAAAACCCAAACCCCAAAACTCCTAAGCCTAGTATGCCCAAAAATACCTCTCCTACTCCCACACAAAAATCACCCACCATAAACCAAACCGAGTCCGGTGCGGGTCTTGAGGGTACAAAAAGAAGAAGGTTAAATAAGGGCAAAGCTAGAGTCCAAGAAGAAGCTACAACCGAAACTGTCGATACGGTTCCCGAGGTAATTCCACGGGTTACACTCCGTGATTTTTCGCCTCAAGAAACATCTTCCGGGCTTGATAAACTCCGTCTCACGAAAGATGAAAGAAAGCTTGTAAACCGAGTTGCTCAGTACGGAATACATGGTGGTCGTCATTATCCGAAAGCTTGGTGTGACAAATATAGGGCTTTAGGATTCTTTACCGACTTTTTAAATTTTCAAGAATGGGAAACCGTGGCACAGTTTTCGGGTCCAGTATATCCGATTGAGGTAATACAGTTTTTCGCTTCTGTTTCATTAACCGATGAAGTGTTGAATGCCGTCATTAATGGCCGTTCAGTTTCGATTTCCGTGACAGACTTTTGTACTCTGTTTTCGGTTCCTGATGATGGAATCAAAATCAATCTGAGTACGTCATGGGATGAACTGACGGACATGGCTAAGTTGGAAGTTAAGAAATACTTTGATGTTGGAGCTTCTTTGTTGAAATTTCTGTTAAATTTTTTATGGAACACCGTAATTCCGCGTCGGGGAGGACGGGACAAGATTGCATGTTATGAGATGTTGGTTGTGAAGCATTGGTTGGAGGGAAACCGGGTTAATTTACCTTTTCTTGTCTTTTCTCGTATTTCACAAACTGCTTTTTCGGTGACCGAGGACAAGCTTTATTCGACTCTTGATCTACCCTACGGGATGTGGGTGTCTCGGCTCCTTGAGTCGAAAGGGGTCGTTGATGTGAATAGTTATGGTGTTACCGTCAAAGATGACATGTGTGACACGTTCTTGAAATTCTTGAAGTTGGATGCTAATGGACCGGAGTTGATGTTTTTGACAAAAGGGGGTTCTGTCGGGTTGCAATCGGTTGGGACTGATATTTCAGGAATCGAGTCAAAGTTGGATATGTTTATGGGAAGTGTGATGGAGCGCCTTGGTGCGCAGGACAAGAAGATTGATGCGGTGTTGGACAAAATTGTTCAAACCGTGGCATTGGGTTCTTCGAGCTCTACCCGTGACCAAGGTGGGTCGGGTGTGAGTCGTGAGATGAGGGCGTGGATGACGGGTGTGGATGATTGCCTAGCTAAGTTGGAAACGAACATTGTCGATTGTCGACAAGAAATGTATAGGCAAAGGGATCGGATGACTTATTTGGTGAGCCAAGGCGGTTCTTTGGTTAAAAGTGGTACGGAAATGCGTGAGGGGATGCATACTATCTTTGATGCGACAGAGGCTCTTTCCTTGAAAGTTCGAAACTTTGACGTTTGCCTCACTGCTCAAGCTACACATCTGTCCTCGTGCCTTGACCTTCTCTCCACTCTCGAGTACCGCACTAGGCCCGGTTATAGAGCACCCTAGTCTCACCCGCCTACCCAAATGCCTTGCTCTTTTTTATCCTTGTTTCTTTATTTCTTGAACTACTAATCCATTCGGCCCATTTTGGCTTGTTAAACTCCATCCTATTCGGCCCAAATGGTAACTAACAATATATTTTTTGGTTTGTAGTTCTTAATTAACATTTTCACTTGATTTTGCTTGGTATATATCGTTTTATATTGCGTATTTTGCATATCTATTTCTTGCCTTGACATGTGTTATTCTAGTCGTTTCATGTCTTTGTTCTTGTCTTTTCAATGATGCCAAGAGGGGTAAGAAATGATATGATTTGAGTCTTTGCTTAAGCTTGCTCCTTGTCAAGACTCGTTATCTCTTAAAGTCTTTCGAGCTATAACTTTGGCTAAGTTGTTATGTTCTTGCGATCAAAGTTGCTATAACTTTGGAGTGCTTTGTTGAGGGGGAACCATACTTAGTCACATTGTTAAGAGGAAATCATATGAGACTTGTCATCATCAAAAAGGGGGAATTTGTTGGACCAATTTGATAGTTTTGATAATGACATATGTTTACGTGATAATATGTTTTACTTGATATATCATATGCGTGTAATTGTGTGCTTAGTCTTATTATAGCTAGCAACAATTATGAGAAGAAAGATCAAAGTTAGGCATAACTTTGATAAAGTCTGTGAGACAAAGTTATAACAACTTCAGGAATAACTTTGGAAGTGAACATGAAAGTTATAGCTAACCAGGCATAACTTTAAAGAAAATCGCTTCAAGCAAGATCTACATAAAAACTACATAAGACTCAAGATGGAGGGTCTTTGTGATCAAGATGAAGAGATGATCCGTATACTGAAGATCTTTGTGAAGATTAGATAGTATAGGTCGTCATTTGGTAACTATTCCATTCGAGAGATTTTATGTTCAAAGTTATAGCTTTAGCTTATGACTTTGGATGATAAATGTTGATGCATGATTTTGGAAATAAAATGTTTTGAAATGTTTTCAAAAGTGAAAGAGTATTTTTATATTTATCAAAAGTTTTATTAGAGAATATATTTATGAGATTCTATTGGTTAGTAATACAACTTATGGGTTGTCATGCTACCTAGGGTTTCTAATATATTCTATCTCAATTTGTTGCTAACCTAATTAGCCCACCTAGTGTTTGAGCCACCTAGGGTTTCGTGAAACCTAGTGTTTGTGCCACCTAGGGATGCGTGCCTCCTAGGGTTTCGTGAGCTATGGATTTCGGTCTCCTTAGGTTGTTTTCCTAGTTTACCTAATCTAGGATTCTACTATATCTTTACAACAATATTTTGAGATATTAAGATAAATATATTTCTATAAGATAAACTAAATAATATTTTGAGATAAAGATATTTCTAAAAGATAAGCAAATATTATTTTATGATAAGATAAGTAGCTTTATTAAATATTATACTAGGGTTTTAGATCTACTATGAATTCTACACATAAATACTCTTCACAATTATTTACAAAAGACCACGAAATAACACTAACAATCACAAACGGCACCTCTTTTACTTGTGTTGATTTTCCAAAAATCGTTTTAAAGCAAACCTTTGAGCAAATATTTATTATTTTTGGAGTTTGTTTTTTAAAAGAGTTGTGCATCAATTATTATCAATCGCTTGAGTGAAATACGTTATTGGATATTAGTACATCATTATAAGCTTACAATTCTTTAACGGGAATCTGTGTGAGTTATATTGTACTTTCTTATTAGCGTAAGATAGTATAGAGTATTTAGCGATACTCACCTTGAGTTATAATCATAGTGTTGATTATACGAGTGGGTTGATAATTTTTGTAATCCGTAGAAAGGTACTAAAAATTATTAATCGAGAATAGTGGACGTAGGTTTAAACGTGTGAAACTGAACCACTTCAAAAATCGTGTGCCTCTCTCTGATCTCTTTACTTTTCATTATTTCGTTACTCGCGCTTACTTTGATTAATTAATTAGTTGATTTTAATTCATAAGATCAAATAATTAATTACATATCATATAAATCGAAAAAGTGGGGCTAGTTTTTAATACTCAATTCACCCCCCCCCCTCCCCCCCCCTCTTTCGTATTTGATCAATAGACTCTACACCTTGGCAATGCACTGTTGTTTCTTAGACGTCAAGCTCTTCCCACTACCTTTATTTTTTGATTCCACAAGTGGTAATATATGTAACTCAGTTGAAGACCGACACCCTAGAAGCATCTCCAACTCTTGCTGTTTTGTCATTGTTTCCGACACCGGCTGCAATTGTTGTCTAAATGTCGTAAGCAGATGGATGAGCTCGGTTACTTTAGGTGCAAGTTGAGCTTCTAACAGAGTCAAGGTGGAGTAGAACTCTGACCAAGCAGTTGAAATATACATCTTGCTCACATTCGATGTCGTAAAGTCGTTCATCAACTGCCCATTTACATCATATAGGGGCATTTTTTTGGTATTCTTTGTCCATCTAATAAGAAGATACTTATCAAGTATCTTCTTCACTCCTTTACCTGAGAGAATCCATATAATGTGTTTGCATATGTAGCCTTTCCTCTCAAACAGCTTGCATGAACAGCTTGCATCCCAAGTTGTAGGATTAAGTGCCACAATGTACGTCTTACGAAACATGGAATCCTCAACATCAAGGAACCTTGTAGTGGCATTCCTCGATGAATCTCCGGCACTACATGAATGCAAAGAATCAACACATTGCTGCTGGAAATCGTAAAACAGTGAGTGTGTGTAGACAGTGGACGCGTGAATCTCGAGTCGAAGAAGGGTTTTGGTTTGAGTTAGAGAGTGGTCACTATCTCTGTCAAAAGAATTTTGTCTATATCGTTGCTGATCCATAGCGCTCTGGAAGCGCAACCAAAACTCGATGAGGGTGCCACGAGGATTTTCAAACCGCTTGAAGAAGTTGTTTTCACTCTCAGACCGTTGGATTGTTCTTAAAAGACAACCTAAAGGAATGACACGATAATAAGCGGGAATCCAACGTTGATGAATAGAAAACATATAGCTCAATCATCCATTATCTTCCATCTGAAACTCACTGATCAACCCAGACTACCTCTCTTCAAAGTCAGACGGCTCTAGGTCACAATCCCAAACAACAGAATTTAATCTGCTTACAAAATCAGTCTCTTTCACCACTGTTGGGCCTACCTTTTCAGGTAACTTCTGCATGATGTGCCACATACAAAGCCGATGTGCAGCTGTCTTAAAAACAGCGGGAAGTGCAGTCTTCATAGCAGGGCATTGATCGGTTAAGAAACAATGAGGTTCCTTTCCACCCATAGCATCTAAGAATTTCTCGAAAATCCAATTAAAATTCAGGTCATTCTCCCTAGACATAAGGGAAGCACCGAAGGTGACTGACTTCTTGTGATGGTTAACGCCGGTGAACGGAGAAAATATCATTTTGTACCTATTAGAGAAAGAGTACTACAATTAACCAAACCAATCTCACAATATGTGACTTTGTAAATATTACAGTATCACACTTAATGTTTAACAACATCACAATTATGCATAATCAATATCACAAATATAACAAGTCTGAATATAAAATCTGCAAAAGATATATGATGTGTACATTTAAAAAAAGAGAAAAGAGAATGTTGTTCATATTCGACAAAAAGGATAACATTGGAAAAAGAATAATATAAGAGTAAGAAAATTTGCAGGGTAGCATTTATGTTCAATTAATAAGAATCTAATTGAGAAAATAGTTGGCAGTTAAGTATGTAAAACAATATCACAGTTTGGAAGCAAGAATGTCATAACTAACTGAAAACAATATCACAGTTATGTTTTAAAAAAACCACACTGATGTAGTTAAATTAGTGAATCAGCAATAATTGATGATGATATACAGTGAATATAAGAAAATATAAGGTTCTACCTATTAGTTGAATAGGTTGGATCAAATGTCACTGCCTCACCATATAAAGAGTAATTACGACGTGCTTCTGCATCAGCCCAGAAAACACGACACAAACACTGGTCCGCATCAACATCAAAGGCATAATAAAAGCCTTCCCTCGTTTCAGAAAGTTGTTGAAGCTAATTTATAAACATTTGGGCATCCTGCTGCCTTATGAAGTACTTGATTTCCCTTTCAAAATTCTTAAAATCAGTCAAAGAAGCTCCAATATTCTGATACCCATTAACATATTCCTTATAAGCCTTGAAACTAGTAGTTGGGCCAATATTGATCTTGCAATGATCAACGATTATTTGTTTTTTGTGTAGAGTAAGTTTTCGTGATTTTTTCTGAAACTCTTTATACTTTCGGGGACAAAGTAGGTGGTTATGGGAAGCATGAAACTGAGAAACAACAAAGAATGGTACTTGAACTTTGTCAAATGTTTTGAAGATTAATTTGAAGTAAATCTTGGCTTTACAACCGATCCTAGTGATCTTAGTCTTCTTCGGATCATATCCCTTACCCATTTTCTCCTCTTCTTCAACAGGTGGAGGCAAAACGGCCTGCTTAGAGTCCCTAAAGCCTTCTCGGTTACACACAATCAGTTTTGACTTTATATCACCATTACGACGAAACCTTTTAGTTGAAGACAATCTTGGTTCAAATCCGCATGCTAATGCATAAGACTCATAAAACGAAACACATTCCTCAATTGTACAAAAAAGTTGACCTACACTAGGTGCACATTTAGGGGCAACATTTCTCTGCCACTCCTCAGAACCACCAGGGGTCACGCTCAAAGCAAGGTGATTCCCAGCAGGCACATCAGCAAGCATCGTGGAGTAGAAACAGACTCAACAGAATTAAAGGTGTTATCAACAGCAGAGGTTGAGGCAATATCTCCTAGCATGAAAAGTAATTTGAGTTACTAGGATAACTTGTGATATTGTTAGACCAGATATGTGACACTGTTAAGAGTTATATGTGATACTGAATATATGTTACATAATGAAACGTTAAGATAGAACACTATATTTCAACATGTGATACTCTTAAGGATAATACGTGATACTGTTTAGGAGAGTATGTGATACTGAATATAGCTTAAAGAGTAAAACAATAAGGTAGAACACTAAATTTCAACATTGATACTGTTAAGAATACTCTGTGATACTAATAATAAGATGAGAACTAATATAGTTGAATAAACACATAAATTAATATCACAGAATAACTAGATGAGAACAGCAAATCAATTTAAAGGAAAAGACGACAACAATACATCGATTCAAACGATGAATAAACACATAAATTAAAAGATAATAAGATTAAATTCAGTGAAACAGAAAATAGAAGCATAATTAACATATTAAAAATCTTGTAATTAGGTCAATATACAATCAATCACAAAAAAAAAAGAATAAATTAGGTCAAGTAGAAACTAGAGGAAAACAATAAGTCAATTTAAAAGAAAAGATGACAGCAATAAATCAATTAAAACGAATAATAAAGACATAGATTAAAAGATAATTTGATTAAAAGCAGTGAAACGAAAAATAAAAACCTAATTAACATATTAAAAAGCTTGGAATTGAAATTTGAGAATTAAAAAGAAGAGAATATAATACCTGACATTGAAATTAGGGGAATTAATGAAAAAAATATAATATAACAGCTTGATGAAGAACGACAGAGCAGATGAAGATCGACGGAGAAGATGACGATCGACGGAGATGAAGATGGACGGAGAAGATGACGATCGACGCGGATGAAGACGGCGAAGAGATTGATCGAGGTAGAGAGAGAAAATCACAGAGGAGAGATAATAGAGAGAGGAATTGAATGTGAATTATGAGGGAATTGTGAGGATTGAGGGTTTATATATGAATTTAGTAAATGACGAAAATACCCCTGCTAGTCATGCATGATTTCAGCCAATAATCTCTATTGATTGGACGTTTGAGATTAGGACTCACAGAATCAAAAAAAGAAGGTGGACTCATGTGATATATATATATATATAGAGAGAGAGAGAAATAGGATCACATAAGTCCACCTATTTTA
Source organism: Heliosperma pusillum (assembly GCA_022085475.1). Lineage (NCBI taxonomy): Eukaryota > Viridiplantae > Streptophyta > Magnoliopsida > Caryophyllales > Caryophyllaceae > Heliosperma > Heliosperma pusillum. The sequence continues at coordinate 20,761 of JAIUZE010005423.1, forward strand.
GGTGAGTCCATAAGTCCCCTTTCAAGCCTTTAGATCTAATAGATGAGTGGCTAAGACTAGACCAAAATAGAGTGCTAAAATTAAAACACAACTAAACCTTATCTCCCTCCTCTCACTGCCTCACAACACACATATCTCACATATTTCACTTCTCTCTCTTCCTCTCAACTTCTCTCTCCCTCCGACTCCAACACCACCCCTACCACCACATACGCGCCCACCAACGACCTCCCTCTCCTTCTTTGTCCCCATTTCGCACCACTACACGCCAACCACCGCCCAGTTCTGTCCACCTCACTCACTCGCCGGCCACCCTCGGCTTCATTTTGCACCACACCAACCACTCCCATTTCTCTCCTTCTTCGACAACCACCTCATGCCGAAGCCACAGCACCGCCATTCTCGTGCACTTCGCTTCTCCGTCGCACGACCAACCGAGTAGTTCCATGGTATTTTTTTTCAAATCTCATTTTTTGGGGTTTGTTATTGTTGTGGGGTGGTGTTGGCGGGTGATTTTGGTGGTTTGTTGGTGGTGGTGGAGACTAGCACGGATTGGGGTGATGATGACGACGGGAAAGGCGATAAGAGGGGGCGACGGGAGGGGCTGTTGGTGGAGGGGGTCAGGTCTGGTGGTTGTTGATGTCGTGGTGGTGGGGATGCGTGATGCGTGGTGGCTTTTGGTGTGGTGGGGTGGAGTGACGGTGGTTTGTGATGTAGGAGGTAGTGGTGGTGAGGCTGGCTGTTGTGGAGTGAGGGCTGGCGGAGTGTGGTTGTTGTGGTGGTGTTGGTATTATTGTAGGTGGTGGTGGTGGGAGGTGGCCAGGTGGGTATGGTTAGTAAAGTGACACCGTCTTTGCCTAAAGTTACATCAAAATTTGGCTAAAGTTACATAAAATTTGTTTAAAGTTACGTAAAATTCGACTAAACTTACATCAAAATTTGGCTAAAGTTACATAAAATTTGGTTAAAGTTACATAAAATTTGGTTAAAGTTATGTAAAATTTGGCTAAAATTACATAAAAATTGACTAAAGTTACATAATTGTTTACTAAAGTTACATAAAATTGCATAAAATCAAATTAATATATTCAAAATTACCTTATGTTACATAATTTTAAATTTTTATATACAAAATAGCCTTAAATGATTAAAGTTACACTCGCAAAATATTGAAGTAATACGTGTAAAAGACCAATGTTACATAAATTTTTTCTTAAAATTACATAAATCCATATTAATATATAAAATAAACTATATTAGCATAAAGTTACACCATTAAAGGCTGAAGTTACACTCGAAAATGACTAAATTAGTATAAAGTTACACCTTAAAGGGCTAAAGTTACATTCGTAAAAAACTAAAGTTACATAAATTTGTGATACAGTGACAAAAACTTGTTCTAAAATTTCAGAAATTCAAATTAGCCTTAGTTAGTAGTAGGTGAGTGTATTAATGCTTCTAATCTTATCCCTCCATCTTTTGTAAAATCTAATGGCTTAGATTAGGACTTAGAGACTCACCTAAATAAAGGGACTTACTTGAACCTAACTATATATATATATATATATATATATATAGAATAGGGATCAAATGAGTCCACCCCAAAACCTTGAGTCCATGAGTCCTCTTAGAGGCCCTTGGATATTGGAGATGGGTGGTTGAGATGAAAACACAAAAATGGTCATTAATAATGTGTTTAACCCCACTCTCTCACTACAACACTAATTAAACCACTAATACATCTTTCTCCCTCCTTCACTTCACACACAATTCATTCATTAAAAATACTCCCCCTTCTCTCTAAAACTCCCTCTCTTTCTCTCTAAAACACTCTCATTTCCTCTCTTTAAAATCCTTCCCTCACTTTCTCTCTTCCTCTTCTCTGTCAGCCACCAGCCACCGCAACCACCGCCTTCCTCCCTCATTTGGCACCGCCGGCCACCTCCTATACAAAAAAAAAACTGAAAAATAAGCCCCCACCACCATCCTCTGCCCCGCACCGCCTCCGCCATCTCCCTCCTCTGCCCCGCACCGCCCTCCTCTGCCCCGCACCGCCTCCGCCACCTCCCTCCTTTCACCACGACACACCAAACATCACCCAAAATAAATACCTTAAAAACCAAAAAAAAAAAAAAAAAAAAACTAGATCTACTTCTTTTTCCAGATCTGAGCACCACCATGCACCACACCGCCAGTCCGCCACCCACCACCACGCACACACCGCCAGTCCGCCACCACGCAGCACCACATCGCTGGACACCCACGACCTCCGACCTCCGACCTCCACGCTGCCTCCCGTCACCAAACACGCTGCCTCCCTCCGACCTCCTTCCTCTTCTTTCCGCGACTTCCCATTTCTCTCTTTGTTTCTTTTTTTTTTTTTATTCTTTTTCAATTTTTTTTTTCAGATTTTGGGTTACTTTGTTATCCTTTTGTTTTTTTAGATCCTTGTTGTTCATATTTAGTTCCACTTTTAATTTGATTTTTTTTAGATTTTTTTTTCAGATTTGGTACTACCTTTTTTTTTAAATAGATCTTGTGGTGTTTTTTAAATTTATTCTTGCTTTTAAATTATTTTTTTACATCTTTTTATTTTCAGATTTTTTTTTTCTCCACCTATAGATCTACTAAAAAGTACTATTAGTTTCAAAAAATCAATAAACAAAGTTTTACATATATTTTTTTTTTACTTATTTAGATTATTTTAATTTTAGATCTACTAAATAAGAAATCAAATTTTGGAAAAATAATCGTATTAAGACGGAGGTTGGCGATGGATTGAAGTTACTCTCTCAATTGATTAAAGTTACATTCTAAATGGACTAAAGTTATACTCTAAGTCGACTAAATATACACTATCAATCGGTAAAGTTACACTATATATGACTAAAGTTACACTCTCAGTATACTAAAGTTACATTCTGAAAAGATTAGAGTTACACTATAAATTAGTTTAAATTTCAAAATAAGATGACATAATATTACTTGGGAAAATAAAATTAAATTAAAAATTACACTTGTAAAAGATTAGAGTTACACTTATAAAAGACTAAAACTACACTATAAAAATCCATAAAATGTGAGGAACTTGTCTTAAAATGACATAAAATTATCCGTAAAAGTAAAATTACACTATTTATGGATTAAAGTTACACTTGTAAAAAATGAAGTTATATGCGTAAAATATCAAAACTTGTATTAAAATCATTTTTTAGTATTAAATTACACTATTTTGGATTAAAGTTACACTTGTAAAATGCTAAAGTTACACTCTAAAAATACGTAAACTGTCAAAAAATTGTCATAAAATCAATTTTTAGTATGAAATTACATTATTTTAGATTAAAGTTACACTTGTAAAAGGTTAAAGTTACACTCTAAAAATACGTAAAATGTAAAAAACATGTCTTAAAATCACTTTTTAGTATAGAGTTACATTATTTTCGATTAAAATTACACTTGTAAAGGGCTAAAGTTACACTCTAAAAATACGTAAAATGTTAAAAACTTGTCTTAAAATCACTTTTTAGTATAAAGTTAGACTATTTTGGATAAAGTTACACTTGTATAAAGCTAAAGTTATACTCTAAAAATACGTAAAATGTCAAAAGTTTGTCATAAAATCACTTTTTAGTATAAAGTTGTACTATTTTAGCTTAAAGTTACACTTGTAAAAGGCTAAAGTTACACTCTAAAAATACGTAAAATATCAAAAACTTGGCGTAAAATCGCTTTTTAGTATAAAGTTACACTTTATTTTAATTAAAGTTACACTCGTAAAAGATAAAAGTTACACTTGTAAAACTGTACACTCGTCGAAAAACAAAATTTATACTTGAAAACAAAGTCTCACCCTAAAAATGCTAAAATGTCATCAACTTTAAGCTAGAGAGAGAAAGACAATTAATTAGTGGACAAAGAATGGATTAGTGTATTGGTTACTTTTTGCTTCTAATCTCAACCATCCATATCTAAAGATCTAAAGGCTCTTAGGAGGACTTAGGGACTCAAAAGATATGAGGGACTCATTTGAACCTTTCTCTCTCTCTCTCTCTATATATATATATATATATATATATATATATATATATATATAGAATAAGGATCAAATGAGTCCACCCCAAAAGAGTGAGTCCATGAGTCCTCTTGTAGGCCATTGGATCTTGGAGATGGATGGTTGAGATGGAAATAAGAAAATAGTCATTAATGGGGTGTTTAATCTATTTCTCTCACTACCACCCTAATTAAGCCACTAATACATCCATCCCTCCCACTCAATTCCCACACAATTCATTCATTCAAAACACTTCCTCCTTCTCTCTAAAATAAACACTCCTCCTTCTCTCTAAAATAAACACTCATCCTATTCTCTCTAAATTCAAACCAACCACCAAAACCCAAAAAAAAACCTAGATCTAAATAAGAAACCCTCCTCCACCAGTCGCCACCTCGGCAGCCGCCACCACCGGTGACCCCTCCTCCAGTCGCCCTCCTCACGGCCCACCTTCTTCTCCAGCCGCCCTCCTCACGGCCCACCTTCTCCTCCAGCCGCCCTCCTCACGTCGCCACCCACCACCTCCTCCAGCCGATCTCCAGCCACCCTCCTCACACCACCCACGTGACCGGCCACCTCCGGCCACCAGTCACAACCACATCTTCTTCTCCTTTTTTACCCTCCTTTCTTAAACCTACCACTACTAACACCACTTGCTACCGCCGTCGACCCAGATCTACCACTACTACCCTCCTCTCCACCGTGGCTCCTCCTCCTCATCTCCACCGTGGCCTCTTCATTTTCCTATATTTCTTCTTCTCTTGATTTTTTTTCAGATTTAGCTTAGAGGGTAGTGAGGTTGTTAGGATCTAAGGAGGGTGGGTGTCGGGGTGGGTGTTTGGGTCAGAGGAGGTCGGTATGGTGGGAGTGTTGGAGTTAGAGGAGGGTGACGGTGGTGAGGTGTTGGGGTCGGGGAGGGTGTCGTGGAGGATGGTGGTGGTGGTGGATCTAAAAAAATCTACTAAAGTTACCCCATTTTCAGTCTGAGTATTTTTTTCCTTCCTCCATTTTATCTTTTTCCTATACTTCAGTTTGAGTCTTTTTTTTTTCTTTTTCCTCCAATTTAGATCTACTAAAAAAATTTCAAAAACTCAATAAATAAAGTTGGTGTTATTTTTGAAGAAGTTACTTCTTACAGGTGCAAAGTTATACACTCAATCTACTAAAGTTACACGATCAATCTACTAAAGTTATACTTTCAGTGACTAAAGTTACACTCTCAACGGACTAAAATTACACTTTCAATATACTAAAGTTACACTATTAATGACTAAAGTTACTATCGTAAAATGGTTAATTTACACTATAAATGACTAAAGTTATACTCTCAATATGCTAAATTTATATTTTGAAAAGGCTAGAATTAAACTATAAATTAGTTAAAATTTCAAAATTTCAAAATTTCAAAATAAGATGAAATAAAATTACACTTGTAAAAGGCTAAATTTACACTTTAAAAATACGTAAAATGTAAAAAAATGTCTTAAAATCACTTTTTAATATAAAGTTAGACTATTTTGGATTAAAGTTATACTTGTATAAGGCTAAAGTTACACTCTAAAATTACGTAATATGTCAAAAACTTGTCTTAAAATCCCTTTTTAGTATAAAGTTAGACTATTTTGGATTAAAGTTACACTTGTAAAAGGCTAAAGTTACCCTCTAAAATTACGTAATATGTCAAAAACTTGTCTTAAAATCACTTTTTAGTATAAAGTTAGACTATTTTGGATTAAAGTTACACTTGTATAAGGCTAAAATTACACTCTAAAATTACGTAATATGTCAAAAACTTGTCTTAAAATCACTTTTTAGTATAAAGTTAGACTATTTTGGATTAAAGTTACACTTGTATAAGGCTAAAGTTACACTCTAAAATTACGTAATAAGTCAAAAACTTGTCTTAAATCACTTTTTAGTATAAAGTTAGACTATTTTGGATTAAAGTTACACTTGTATAAGGCTAAAGTTACACTCTAAAATTACGTAATATGTCAAAAAAATGTCTTAAAATCACTTTTTAGTATAAAGTTAGACTATTTTGGATTAAAGTTATACTTGTATAAGGCTAAAGTTACACTCTAAAATTACGTAATATGTCACAAACTTGTCTTAAAATCACTTTTTAGTATAAAGTTAGAGTATTTTGGATTAAAGTTACACTTGTACAAGGCTAAAGTTACACTCTAAAAATACGTAAAATGTAAAAAACATGTCTTAAAATCACTTTTTAGTATAAAGTTAGAATATTTTGGATTAAAGTTACACTTGTATAAGGCTAAAGTTACATTCTAAAAATACGTAAAATGTAAAAAACATGTCTTTAAATCACTTTTTAGTATAAAGTTAGAATATTTTGGATTAAAGTTACACTCGTAAAAGGTTAAAGTTACACTCAAAAAATACGTAAAATGTCAAAAACGTGTCTTAAAATCAGTTTTTAGTATAAAGTTACACTTTTTTGGATTAAAGTTACACTCGTACAAGATGAAAGTTACACTTGTAAAACCGTATACTTGTAGAAAAACAAAATTTACACTTGAAGACAAAAGTTACACCCTAAAATGCTAAAATGTCATCAATTTTAAGCTAGAGAGAGAAAGAAAATTAATTAGTGTATAAGTAATTGATTAGTCTAATGGTTATTTTTTCCTTTTAATCTCAACCACCCACATTGAAAGATCTAAGGGCTCATAGAAGGACTTAGGGACTCAAAATATGTGAAGGACTCATTTGAACCTTTCTCTATATATATATATATATATATATATATTTCTCAAATATCGAGGGTATATGTTAGAATTTAAGAAAACATAGGGGTATACGATACAAAATCCCAAAAATATTTGTTCTATTTGCATCGAAAACTTTTCGACTCGTATTATGAATACAACTCAACTTGTAACTCGTATGATTTCATCGGTATTCCAACTGAATTAGTAAAATCTCATTTGAAACAATGGATTTATGGCTCTATGCTCATAAATAACACTTATACATCATAATAAATTAGTCAATTGACTAGTCACTTGCGTTAATAAAATTACCAATTATTGAATTGTGTAATAATAAAATCATATTAATCATATGAAATTGATATTGATATTCCTGATAACAAATGGATATAGCATACCCTTGTAAATTGTTGACATAAAACATTTGAAATTAATCAAGTAATCAAACTAAAGGGACGTGTGGGGACGAGTACCTTGCAATCAATTAATTCACAAAAAAATTAGTCCTTTAATGGAGAGCTTGCCTGTAATACCCGATATTTTAGGGACTTTTGACCAAACTTTGACCTTACGGAACTATTTATAGGATGGTGGTATTTGAGGGAATCTGTACTCTTCAACGGAAAGCTCTCGACCTAGTAGATCGTACTCGATTGAGTGTGACGGAGTCAGGCCGCGAATAATACGTTAACCATTATTTTCTACAAAACATTTTCTTCTCTCTCTAAACCTAAACCTAAACATAATCCCTCCATATCTCCTCAAACCCTACCACCCTATGAGACTACCACCTGGGGAATCACCGTGGGAGCCTAGCCGCAAACGTGACCACCTCTCCTTAGAGGATAACTAACCTGACCAAGTAAGAACCTTCTTTATGGTTGTTGTTGACTCTAGTGACCGTAGTTGTAATAGGGACCGTGTTACTGTTGTAGGTTCGGGTTGGAGATCTTATATGTGTATGTACGTATTGGTGTCGCATCAAATGTTGACTATGCGCAGGAACGCTAAAGGTAGGAATTCCAACTCAGTATTTTATATGTTAATCTTTGTCATGAGATGTTTACTTATTGATGATGATATTGCTTACTATTGTGATGATGATGATGGTTACTATTGTGATAATGATGGTGTTCGGGTTGGAGTTTGGACTTGTGTTACTTGGTTACTATTTGGTGGTCCGCTGGGAGACGGACCACACCCCGAGTTCGCCTCTCTTAGCTCTCTCGCCGCGAGGGGGATGTGCACATTAATGTTTCGGGAATCTCACTACGGTGAGATGGAAATTCGATGTCCAGTACTGCGGTCTGGAATCAATAGGTTGTTTGCAGCTCAGGGTGGTAGCCTGATGCTGCTAAGCTGACTGCTGTGGTGGGCCTCCGGTTTTTGTCACTTTGATGATTACTCTTATTCTATTGTAAATTGATTGGGATATGTTGTTACTTACCCCTTTGTTGTTGAAACTGTGATGATCCTTGGCAAGTCGGGGTGTTACAAAGTGGTATTAGAGCGACGATTTTAGAACCTAAAACCAATGAACCCAATGAACGTAGGTGTGTCAAATAAAATGAACTTGGTGTATGTGTATTAGGGGCCCTCTATGTTGATTTTGGGTGAGAATGCGCCCTCATTTTGAGATCCCAGCCCTAACATGCTTAAGCCAGAAACGCTGTAAATTGTATGGAAATTGTGGTGAAGTGTCTATATCGTATAATTGATGTGTGAACATGCGTAAATCTATACCTTATGAGTGCAAGTATGTGGGTGACAAGATCAATGTGGGATGATTGAACTGATGTTTAACCGTGTGTATGACATGTTTTATCGTGAGAAATATAGTGTGACATATTCTTGAACTGAAGTACAAATACCGAATACCCGTGTGCAATAAGTATGTGATATGAATGTAATGAGATGAGCTTGGTTAAATAGTATGGGAGTGCTTATAGTTGTGTTATGCTATATGCAGATGAAATTTATTGAAATATTAATATACGAGAATTCCTGTAGTAGGAACTAGCTAAATAATGACTAATGCGTGACTAGCTCAGAGATTTTGCCCTGAACTCCGAGCGGTATTGCTGATGTTACAGGGACGATAACCGATTTACGCCTAGAATTTTGTGTTTTTGAATGCGTTGGGTTTACGTGAGGGTACTCGGCCGACTACTTGAGTTACTCGACCGAGTATGGTTAACTCGACCGAGTGCCTGATTTGAAGGAAAACAATTTCGTATCAGACTCAAACACTCGACCGAATCTCAGGGACACTCGACCGAGTAGCCTGTACTCGACCAAGTGCAGTCGCCACTCGACCGAGTACCCCAAATAAACTAGGTTCCGCGATTTCGCATCCAAAATCCTATATCCCTAATTTCCTTCTATATTTCGACACAATTACAAATTCATTCAACATAAAAACTCTCTCTAACTCCTTTTTACTCTTTCAAAGCCTAGATTTACTTTAACTACCTTCCGGATTGTCTTCTTTGCTAGTCTTGTACTTCCATCTTTCGCTCAATCAAGGTAAACTTTTATTTTTCTTCCTCTTTAGTAAAGAATAGGTAGTGGGTTAGTATAGTTAGCGAATCCTCATATTCCTCCTTGAGCTCCTTCATGTTGTTGTTTAGTTGTTATAAATCCATAGTAACTTTGGTTTAATTGATGGAAGGGTATAGAGTTTTACCCAAAAATTGGTAGTTGACCCACTTTATAGGCTAGAGTTGTGGACATCCGGAAAATTTGTGTCAAGTCTTGTTCATGGTGTTATCAATTTTGATTTTACAACTATCCCATATTTTGAAAAAATTCTTATTAACGGGTTTTGAATGTTAAGAGACCGTCGTAAACTGAACTTTCCAAGTTTAAAATCTTGAAATTTCTCGAAGACACTTGTTTATTATGAATGCGGGAAAAAAATTTGTGAATCTAATTTTCAGATGCCTAGAGCCGGAGCTGTACCAAACAAGAGGACTCGTTCCGCAACCGCGACCGAGAGAGGGGGAATCTAGCTAACCGGTGGGTGTACCCATAATCACCAAGTACCAGAGTGTCCAATTCCGCGACTTCGCCCAGAGAGATGCTCTTAAGGCTTTGATGGTGTACACATTGAAGCCGACCAGATGTGTAGAACGGGATATTTTGAGAACCTTGAGGATCGAAAGGGATGTGAGTCATATCTTTGAAATTCTCGGGATGGATGGGTTGTATAGGCTTACGAAGAATTTTTATGGGTTTTTGACCTTGGAGTTATTGAGCTCCTACGAGTATGATGTGGATAGTAAGACGGTTATTTTCCATCTGATGAACATTGAACACCAGTTGACCCTTGATCAGTTGGTCGAGCACCTGGGATTGGAAAAAACCGATGAGGATAGTATTGAGACCATAGGTTCGGAATTGGGGGCGACTACTTACTTTCCTTACTTAACCGGCCGACCCGTGTCGAATGTGAGCTCGTTGTTAATCAACGACGTTCAACACCCGACCTTAAAACTATTCTTGAGGATGTTGACTTGTCTACTGTATGAGAAGAATGATGTTAATAAGCTCAATTCTAATGAAGTGTAGTTGTTAGTGTCCTACCCGGAACCCGAGGCGGGAAGAACATGTTTATTATAGTGCTCCAGCCATTGTCTGTGCTAGCTTGGCACAGATGACCACCCCGAGGACCAATCACGGTAACCTTACTTGCAGTGCAATCGTGACTCGCCTGTGTCCGACTTCACTACCAGTGAGAAGTTTCCTTCCTTGTTGGAGGGTTTTCCCCTTATTGATTCATACTATCTTTTGCGCCTTAAGTGACGGAGAAGTGTTTGCCTAGAGAGTTAGGGGAGGTTGTGGTTCACCTTACCTGTTGGGGATAACTTGCATGTGACAGATCACTTAGCGAGGGCTAACCCAAATTTGCCAGCATTACCCGACTAGACCTACACTATTCTTGACCACCTCTTGGAGGCGATTCCTGAGCCGGTGGTGGCCGCATGTAAGAGAAGAGCACCTTTACCTCCTCGAGAGGCCCGAACTGTGAGAGATGAAGCCGTGGAGCAGCCGTATGTCCATCCGGAGCAAGTCCATCAGTATCCTTATTACTAGTACCCGTACTATCTTACCGTGCATGACCCGCGTATGACGGTGAACGAGCTAACGGAGCATCTATCGAACGCTTTGGTATTGAGGAACATCCTTGATATGGCTCACCTGCGGGGTGTGGGGACTAGTGTTGCCCAGACGGCTTAGTACAGTGGGGTTGGTAGCGACCAGGGGGTGTTTGATTGCTACAGAATGAACCGGTAGGACTAGGGAACCACTATTAGCCATTAGTATGGGTGTCTCACCGGGCCGTGGAGTGCCCAATTTGGTACACCAAACCCCGCAGGGTATGGAGCGAGAATATGGAGGCTGTGGAGGGGAGGATGCACCGGGTCGTAACGATGGTGAGGCAACCTCGAGAGCCGCCAATGACAAGCGTATGGATGAAGATCGGGAGCCGTGAGCATTGGCTAGAGCTCATGATTATGCATTCTTTTCATGGTGGTTATTGTGAGCTTGTTAGTGTTTGGACAATTTATTTTGATGTGTAATCGGCCATAAGGCCAAGACTCACTTCGATATTTATGTTAGTAGTAAATACTAAATGAGAACGCCATGGCTTGGTCTAGTTGGTATTGCATTGGTATTAATATTGTTTGATTGTGTGATTAGCAAGTGAGTAAGAATATTGACGTATGTGTGATTAGCAAGCAGTACTCGACCGAGTACGGCTTACTCGATCGAGTACATCAGAACACTCGATCAAGTGTGAGTAGATCAGTATTTGTTGTACTGGGACAATACTGAGCACTCGACCGAGTTCAGTCCACTCGACCGAGTTCACTCTACTCGACCGAGTACTTAGTACTCGACCGAGTACTTAGTACTCGACCGAGTACTTAGTACTCGACCGAGTGAACAACATTCGACCGACTCTAACTTCAGGAATTCGCAAAATTCAGTTTTGCTTGGTTGATATTCATGGTTATGTGAATCTCGTAATTTTAACATGCATACATCAAAATTGTTTAATAATATGAATTTGCAAAAAGGGTAGCGATACTTTACTAATTAACTATAAGAAATTCAACGATTTTGATTATAAACACGTTACACCCGATTGTATCTTTTGTGGTAAACTATCGTGATTACAAGTTGTGACAACTTATCATTTATACTATCACTATAGGTAAATAACATATTTTATGTGGTCAGAAGTCATATAATGTGTTCTATTGGTAAACGGTCGAAATATACTCAACGTTACGTGAGGTACAGTTATGAGCTACTATGTAACCATCCTTGATATTGCGTGTACCTGGTATGCAAGAGTCCGGTGTCGTTTCTAGAGGAAAAGATTTGAACTATTTTGACAAGTTATACATGAATGAGTTGTACAGGTATGGTAAATAATAGGTGCTCATTGATTGAATACTACATGTGATCGCGTGTCGACATAAACAATAGGATTGAGCAGAATCATAGGGGAATAATGGTCAGTCATTTCTAACTATGGGTGAAACTTGTGTGGCCATTTTATGCGATCTGTTAAATTTAGTGATTGTAAGATTTGAGTTATAAGAGTCCTTGTGTCAAATGCTATATAATTGTTTACGAGAAATTATATGTTTTAACTACAGGTGCTGCCTACGGCAATACTGCTATTATTACTTCATGATGTGGACAGCTTATGTGGTGGTTAAGTGTATTCAGTTCACAAAAAGAGGATTTAACTTCGGGGACGACGTTCTTTTAAGAGGGGTACCTAACATTGCGAATGCTTTAATAACATCATAAATAGTATTATGTGAAATAAATGTATGAAAATGAGGCATATTGAGAATGTTTGAGCCTATTGGTGAGTACGTATATGGGTATGATTGCTGGAATGGCGACTATGTGTGTAGGATGGTATGTGATTGGATGTATGATGGTATGTATGGTGGTTACAATAGTATATGAGTATGACGTATAACGTGTGTTTGTGTAACTGTATGAAATTGAGTGGTAGTACTGTGTTTCGACTGACATGTGATGATATGAGAAGGACGGAGTGTTGTGGGTGATGATTGGTTGTAACTTGTTGTGACTTGTCGTGACTTGTGTGGGTGTCATCGTTGTAGGAATGGGCGAACTTCGAGGACGAAGTTCCTTTTAAGGGAGAAAGATTGTAATACCCGCCATTTTAGGGAGCTTTGACCATACGGAACTATCCATATGATGGTATTTGGGGGAATTTGTACTCTTCAACGGAGAGTAATCGACCTAGTAGACCGTACTCGGTCGAGTGCTGATGACACTTGACTGAGTGCAGCTTACTCCGACCGATCGACCGAGTGCCTCTTTACTCGGTCGAGTGTGACGGAGCCAGGCCGCGAATAATAAATATCAGGATGCTATTACGTTAACCATTATTTTCCAAAACATTTCTTTCTCTCTCAAAACCTAAACCTAATCCCTCCATATCTCCCCAAACCCTACCACCCTATGAGACTACTACCTGAGGAATCAGCGTGGGAGCCTGGCGGCAAGCGTGACTGCCTCACCTTAGAAGATAACTAGCTTGACCAAGTAAGTACCTTCTTTATGGTCGTTGTTGACTCTAGTGACCGTAGTTGTAATAGGGACCATGTTACTTTTGTAGGTTCGGGTTAGAGATCTTATATGTGTATGTACGTATTCGTGTTTCATCGGATGTTGACTATGCGCAGTAACGCTAAAGGTAGGATTTCCTACTCAATATTTTATATGTTAATCTTTATCATGAGATGTGTTACTTGTTGATGATGATATTGGTTACTATTGTGATGATGATGATGGTTACTATTGTGATGATGGTGGTGTTCGGGTTGGAGTTTGGAGTTGTGTTAATTGGTTACTATTTGGTGGTCTGCCGGGAGACGGACGACACCCCTAATTCACTTCTCGTAGCTCTCCCGCTGCGAGGGGGATGTGCACTTTAATGTTCCGAGAATCTCACTGCGGTGAGATGGAATTTCGATGTCCAGTACTGCGTTCTGGAATCAATAGGTGGTTTGCAGGTCAAAGGGGTAGCCTGATGCTGCTGAGGTGACCGCTGCGGTGGGCCTCCGATTTTTGTCACTTTGATGATTACTCTTGTTCTCTTGTAAATTGATTGGCATATGTTGTTGTTAAAACTGTGATGATCCTTGGGAAGTGGGGGTGTTACATTGCCAAATCAGCATAAAGGTTGTTCCTTTGATAAATATGGATGAAAAAAGTTTCAAAATAAAGAGTCAATGTTAACTATAACAGATTATTATTAAAACACATAAAATGGTCACGAGAATAGAATTTCAATTTGTTAGACGTTCTCTTGATTATAATAAATGTTATTAGCAAAGACGTTCGTTGTGCCAAGCTCAAGCTAAGAGAGCCGTTGGCTGATACCACTGTTGCAGCAAGCTCATAGGTAATTATTTTATCAAAATCAAGAGATAATGTTTGTATTCTTTCTATCCATGTTTTTCATCAATAAAGTCTTCAAACAATTTTATTTATAGGATAGTTTCTAAAATAGACGACACTCAATCACGTAAGTGACAACACACAATGGCTTAAGCAACACTTATTATCTTACCCCTTGTATTGTTGTTGATGATATCCCTTGTTTCAAACACCAATGGCCTATCACTTAAAATGATTCCAATAGACTCACTACATTTTCAAGTATTACCTGAATATGTCACGGCTTAAGAAAGGCATGAATTCCTCATCAACGGATGTAATTATGTCCTAGCGTAACATCAAAGAATCAAAAACTCCCAAGAAATAAATTCTAAGTCGATCGTCATTTTTTTCGGTCTCTCTCTAAAAAGTAGAGAGAGAAAATCACCTCAAAAAAACCCTAAATCAACCACCTCTTGATCCGCCGCCGCCTCCCTACCTCCCACCACCTCTCCCTGCGCTACATCTCAGTCGCCGGAGATCTGGCCGTTCAGTGGCCAATCTCCGGTGGCTCAAATCTCGACCCCAAAATTTTCATTTGTATTCCAATTTAGCCCACTTGTTTCTTTTTCGTTTCTTTGGGGATTTCGGTCCATCCTTTTCCTTTGTATGGTTGTTCTTTGTTGTCTAGCTGCTCGGTTCTCTAATGTCCATCTCCGGCAACCTATATGTTGGTTCCGATCGGCCGTTTCCAGCCTTGCATGCAGTCGAAGGTGTTTCCCCTTTCCCTCGCCCCTTCCCCCACCTTCCCCGGTAAGCTTCACGATGAAATCCGATTTCTTTTTTTTAAAAAAAAAAAAAAACTTTTATGTACGGTGGTTAAGGGTCCGACATGGTGTTCCCCTCCCCCTCGCCCCCTCGCCCACCTGTCGTGCCCTTAACTGTCGTACATGATTGACCCCTTTTCGGGTTTCAGCGTGTTTCTTCCATGTATGTATTTCTGAGTTATGGTTGTCGTATCTCTATATGGGTTTGTCGTGTTGTTCTCTAATTTATTGTTCCGTGTGCTGCTGGTTTAATTAGGTGTAATCAGTTTGGTGGGAAGGATGGATAATCGGATTCCTTAGTGTTTGTTTTGTGGGCTTAATTGGTTCTTTGGTTTTTTGGTGGTTGAGATTTGGTCGAGATTGTTAGCATGGGATTTGGTTGTGGCGATGGTTGGGTCGGTTGTGGTGGTTTCACCTTTTTCTCAATGCTGCTTGTTTCTATTTTATTACCTTTGTTGTTCTTGTTTATAATCTCCTATAATGAGAGTCTTTATTTTACTTGTTTTACTTGTTTAACAATAAATTTCGCTTGCGGATTACACCCTTGTTGGTGGTTAAGGGTGCCCTGTCCCTTAATCTTTGGTATTTTGCTTCACTTGGGGTACTGATTGTGGTTTTTGTGTATGGCCAGGAAATTGGTTCTTGATTTGGGCTCCTTTGGAGCTTTCCCAGAACTAATCTCCAACATGTTCTTAACTAAGGGATTGGTTGAAGGATGCTCCTTTTTCGTCTATATCAAGTGGTTGAGCTTCTTGATTTGTCGGTCTATTGATTACCTTGTTAGATCCCCAAGATGTAGGAGATCTTTCTCCATCGGAGGCGGTCTTTGTCGACTTGCATTCCACCAAAAATTTCTACGTTTTCTAAGCGTAACTTGGTCTCATCACTTGGGAGTTCAATCGTTTCGTTGGTCTCTTGAAGTTATTATCCTTCTTGATGTTGTGGATGTTCTTCGAGCCCAGTCTACCGTTCCCTACCATCATGGCGCTATTACCCGAAGAAGTCATCACTTTTGTTACAGTTTATTTCTACTGATTTGTACTTTGTTGTTTTATGTTGTAGTTTATAGGTATGGTATAGTGAATCATACCACTATAATGTAAAACTCTCATCTTTCCATTTGTCAAAAAAAAAAAAAAAAAAAAAGAATTCCTCATCAACATATCTATGTCAAAGGTGATCAATAATTACCCCATAAAATTAACTACCAATGGTATTAAATCCCCTGTTAATTTGGCTACAAGAAGTTATTATGCTACTAAAATCCCATTGGGGATAGGTCAAGGATTGTTATTTCCTTTTGTGCTCATTGACACCACTAGTTACGACTTAGATTCAGTGTGAAAGTTGCGATCCTTGTTTTGAATCAAAAGAGAAAATTTTTTAACCAAGTTGTCCCATACTTTTACCCGAATGACTATAGACGACCCATTGTGTTACCGACAGTTCGCGCTATGAGGGATCGTGTGCCTTTGATTTCAACTACTCGTCTTCACAACATATCTTCTGTACTGTTGGAAGAAATATGATGTATTGCCAGGATGCAATAACTACAAAATATCCATCGGTCCCAGGTTTTGCATTCGGGTGTGCACTAAAAAATGAAAGTGTTCATTTCAGTAATAATATGCGTGAAAATGTTATAGTTGGTGTACATGGGCTTGCACCTGGTCCTAGATCGGTCTTAACACAACT
>JAIUZE010005428.1:0-15816 GCA_022085475.1 Heliosperma pusillum
GTATCAAATAAATTAGAATGAAGTTTTTATTAGTTTGTTTGTTTTGTTAGCATGATTGGTTTATTTATTTGGGTTATTTAATAAGAATACTCTGAACAATTACACCCCTTCTCAAAATACTTCATACTTTGAATTAACTAAGAATACTACCAACTAATACACGTCCTCCCATCTAACGAAATTGCTTTCTTTTTGACCTGTTGAAGCAGGTAATGTGTTAGTCGGACCCACTTTTTCCTTTATCAAAAAATCCATTTTCTTCCCCTTACATCTCTATGGGTGTTGGGTTCATATTGATGATGACATGCCAATTTAACATGTTTATCAAGTGACTATTTCTTAGGTTCCAATGTCTCTCCATTTGCAATGTTGATCAAGAAAGAAGTCAAAGATCAAGTCAAGAACTCTTCATAGTTGTTGTTGTCTTAGGATGTGAGTACATTTGTAAAGGTAATAGAATACATCGTTTGGCAATAGTTTGTGGCAACAGTAAGCATGACTGTTGCCTCAATGTCTGGATAATAACAGTTGTACTTATGAAAACTGGTAACAGTAAGTACAACTGTTGCTTCTATCTGCAACTCTTGAATCGAAACCATTTTGTCATTTCAAATATCATTTTCATCAAAAATGTGTTTTATAAACAATCTGAATTGGGAAGTGATTTATCAAATTAATTAAAGAATGTTTTACTTTTTAGAATAAAGCAAAGGAAGGCTTTTTGAAGAAGCTAACATAGCTTATATCCTCCATGTTCTAACCAAAGGTCAAAGCCACTTTTATAGACTTTGTGTACTATCACTCAACCTTTTCATCATTACCTTTGGTAGCCTTACTTTCCTTGTGAAACATCTCTTTCAACAAGCTTACTTCTTTGTGACATCCATACGTTGGAATGATCAACTCTCCTAATAATAATAATTTAATAACACTTCATGCTTACTCCCTACCTCTATAAATAGAGGACATTAAATGTTCAGATTTTCTAAGACTTTCCAAAGCATTATCTTTCATTTGCAAATTTGTCTAAGTGTTTTCCAAAACCTTTTCTTTGCAAAAGTTCTCAAAGTCTTCAAAAGTTGCAGTCCAGACCACTGTTACCATTGTGATATATTCTTGTTACTTGAATAGTTAGATCTTATAAATTGTCCTCACAAGTTCTTTTTGAGAACAACATTTGAGGAACAAAGATCCTGTAACTTTTCAGTTCAAGAGTCGAGTTTTAGAACAAGTGTGTTCTTAAACTCTTTCGCAACCGGAGTAGGTTGTTGGCCATTTTATTGTAGGGTTTTTAAGTTGTCGGAGTAGATTTCTTATTAACAAAGCAATATAATGAAGATTGGACGTAGGCCCTTAGAGTGAAGGCCGAACCAATTCAAAATCGTGTGTTGATCTTTATATTATTTAATTCCGCTGCACTTTTAATTTACGTACTTTACTTTAGCATAGCAACAGTCATCAATACTGTCAGCTACAACTTCGCTTCAATCTGAAAGGAACTGGTAACAGTTCAACTGACTGTTGCCACGATCAGAACTCTTCTTTACTCTTCGACTCAACTCGCTTTAATTCATAAAGAACTAGTTGAAAATTTTAAAAGGTACCTAATTCACCCCCTCCCCTCTTAGGTACTAGGAATCCATACTCTTCAATTGGTATCAGAGCCTCGTGCTCTTGATAAGGCTAATTACCTTGAGTAGATTCCGGGGAAATGGATTCCTCTACACACTCCAAGATCCCGATATTTATCGGTGAGAATTTTGGTTGGTGGAAACTCAAAATGGAACATTACATTAAAAGCATAGACTTTGAATGTTGGATCATTGTCAAGAATGGTCCCTTCGTTATAACGGAGACTTCCAAAGAAGGGGAAGTTAAAAGCGAAGGAAAATATGACGAGAAGGACTATAAAAAGGCCGAAAAGAACTCAAAGGCAATGACAATTCTTCAAAATTGCATTGGTCCTCAAGATGTGAGTCGAATTGCCGGTTGTCCTTCCGCCAAGGAAATTTGGGATTGTCTTGAACTTGCTTATGAAGGAACCATCCAAGTAAAAAAGCATCGTATTGATCTACTCATGCAACAATATGAGTTGTTCAATATGACCAAAGACGAATCCATCAATAGTCTCTCTTCTCGTTTTTCTAGTATTATTAATGAACTTAAAAGCCTTGGTAGGACCTTCGAGTCCGAGGACCTTGTGCGAAAAATTCTTCGAAGTCTCTCTCTCAAATGGAGAGCTAAGGTCACGGCCATCGAAGAAGCTAAAGACCTTTCGATTCTAACCCTTCATGAACTAATGGGATCACTAATGGCTTATGAGCAAATTCTTTTAAAGAATCCTAGTGATGATCCTAAAGGGAAAGGGCTCGCTCTTAAGTCTACCTCAAGTGATGAGGAAGACAATGGAGAAGATGAATTCGATGTGTTCTCTCGTAACATAGTAGAAATGGTAAATAGCTATGGTCAAAAGAAGTTCAATATTAATACCATGAAAAAACGTTTTCCTAAGAAAAGACCCAATGGAGCTGGATGCTTTAAGTGTGGTGATAAATCTCACCAAATCAAAGAATGTCCAAAGTGGGGAGATATTAAATCTAAGGAAAAGAGAGACAAAGCTAAAAGCGAAATGAAACACAAAGTCATGTCCGCCATTTGGGGAATGTCCGAATCCGATGACGATGATGACATCGAGGATGATCTTAAGGCAAAGATGTGCTTAACAAATAAAACCAAATCACAAACTCTTAAAAACGAAACTCTTAGATGTCTCATGGCCTATCCAGATGATTACGACTCTGAGTCCGACAATGAGGTAAAAAACCTTAAAGCCAAGGTTAGAACCTATTCCAAAAGTAAGGTATGTCAACTTCTTGACAAACTCTTTGACAAATGTCGTGCTCAAACAGAAAAATTGAATGTGATGCAAGATGAGATTGAGGAGATAGCGGAGGAAAATGTCCTCCTGAAAAATGAACTAAAAGCAACAGAGTCTCTGACTGTTACCTCTGAGATTGAGAAAGAAATGAAAAGACTCTACAAGTTAAACAAAAATCTGACTAAACAACTTGAATCAACTAAAGTCACCGAGTCCTCCTCTGATTCTGAACTTCAAAATGTTAACATTTCCTTAATCTCACAAGTTTCCACATTAACCGAGGAACGTGATAACATTTTGAAGGATCAAGAAATGTTTAAAGTCGAAATGGGTGAGCTGATCGATGAAATTGATCGTCTGAAAGCCACAGTCCCCTGTACTGTTACCACTGGTCACAACAATGAATACTTGACCCTAAAGAATCAAATTTCTTCTCTCACTAAGGAACGTGATCACTTAAAGAATGAATGTGAAACTCTCAAAACTGAATGTAGAAACCGTCATGAAAGATGGATACACTCTCAACAATGTGTGTCTACTCTCAAACTTCATGTTGAAGAGAAGTCTAATTCCGTCATGGATCTTAAATCTAAATATGTTGAAAAGAAAAAGGAATTAGAAATCTTTCAACAAACCAATGAGACCAATCTTGCCAAAATAGAGAAACTCAACAAAGATCTTTTGGAAGCAAAACTCTTTTATCAAAAATGGGAAGGTAGTCAAACCGTGCTCAACTTTCTCACCTCTCAATCTTTCGATCATGAGAAGAAAGTTGGTCTTGGTTTCAAAGGCAACAATAAGACTCATTGTTGCGTTCGAAACCAAGATCCAACCAAAACCGATTTTAGAAGGAGAAAGTACGCCGGCCTTCCCGAATATGTTGTGTGCAACTATTGTGGCAAGACGGGTCACGTTTTCAATGGATGTAACAAAAGGTTTAGTGATATCAATAGGAACACTAAAGTGGTCAAGCAAATATGGGTTAGAAGAGATTTATTAAACCAAGCAAGGCACAAAAAGGGACCCAAATTTATTTGGGTTCCTAAACTAAAACTCTAATCTCTTGTAGGGCTTGGTGAGAGGCGGCCGCAATTGGTATCTTGATAGTGGATGCTCTCGTCACATGACGGGAGATAGAAGCCAATTCCTCTCACTTGAAGCTTATGATGGTGGCACGGTAACATTTGTTGACAACAAGAAAGGAACAAAATGATGAGGAAGATGATGAGTTTGAAAGTGGATTGATTCAAGAGGAATCAATAAATATTGAAGAAGAAATGGTGGAAAGAGCTGAAACAGAACAGTAACAGACAGCCCCACTGTTGCCTACTGACGAAGGCAACAGTTCAGGGGGAACTGATCAATGCACTTCAGCAGTAACAGTAGCACCTACTGTGACCTCTGTCAGTACTCAAATCAATGAACCTTCACATCAAATCATTCAACTCGTAGATGGTGATTCAATTGAGGGGGAACAAACAACCTTCAAGCCTAAGAAGTGGAAACATCAGAGTTCTCATCCACTCACCAACCTAACATGTGATGTGCGACCGGAAAGGCAAAACATGGTTGCTCTCTCAACGGCCGAAAGTGAATACATTAGTGCCGCTCAATGTTGCTCACAACTTCTTTGGATTCGACAACAACTACATGACTTTGGTATGATCTTTGACTTAATTTCTATTATGTGTGATAATACGAGTGCGATCTTTTTTTTTAAAAATATTATTCAACACTCACGAACTAAACACATTGAGATTTGTCATCATTTTCTCCGTGATTATGTAGAAAAAGGTCATATTAAACTTATCTTTTGCAAAACCATAGATCAAATTGTCAACATATATACTAAACCACTTGTAAGAGAACAATTCGAAAAACTTCGGTTGGAAATTGGTTTAATTAATTGCTTGTAATTCTAATATGTGTTTGCTAATTTCCCACATGATTGATGAGATTGGTATGTAAGTATGTTTCCTCTTAATCTAGTCATTGCACCTCATTTTAATCTTTACATAGCATGACAATATTTTGCATTCAATTAAGTTCAACTATTTGACATGATATGGTTGTAAAGTTTGTCTCTTTTTTCCCCACAAAAATCAAAACACTCAAAAATCAAAATTCAACCATTCACTTTTACTCTCTCAACAAAACAAAACTCTAAGTTCCTCTTTTACCATGATAAAAACGAGCCTAAATGCTACCATCTCCTCACTTCAAATCAAGATGACCTCTCAACCCTCTCAAACTTTCTCAAATAAGGTATTATTCGACAAAAGGGTATGTTAAGAAGATCGCTCCTTCGAAAAGGGTCACCATCATTGAAGATAATTCGACATTAGAAGAGATCACAAGCTCAAAACAAAAAAACAAAAAAAAAAAAAAAAAAAAACCGATAAAAAAAGAAAAGAAAAGGGCGTCAATCCTATAGTTATAAGCTTGGCTTCCTCCACCAAGGTATTGTATCTTTGGTTATCTCACCTCGCTCTTCTAGTTACAACTTGCATATGGTGTTTGGTTATCTTTGCTTTTCAAGAAATAAAGGGTTGACGGTGAACACAAGTTCGAGTTCTAAATGATAAATTGACTTCCATGGGTATGACGAAGACCAAAGGGTGTGATAAGGAGCATTCGGGGGAAAACTTGAGAGTCTTGTGGTTCTTTTTGATGATATCTATGCCTTCATGAAAGAAGAAGGAAGGAATATTTAGGAGGACCTTTGTGAGAAGCATAGGGCTATTGACGATCTTTTTGCTCGCCTCCTTCTATCCTTTGATGGCGTACTAAACAAACCTACTCATGTCTTTTCGTTGAACTTTAGTTTTGTGCTTAATAATAGATGATATGTTATTGATAATTATGATTGCTTTGTCTGTGTCCGGGGGAGACTTCTTTACCCTTTGATGATATCAAGAGGGGGAAAAGGTAAACTCATGTTGTGTGCGCATGCGATTCTTTAACTCTTGCTTAATACCTTAGGGTAAGTAGTAACAGTGGCTATGTTTGTGACTTGATCCTAAGTTCTTGTCAAATTGCATAAACCTAGTTTGACCTTATTCTCATTTGGATGAAATATTGACTGACCAATTGAGGGGGAACTTTTGGGAACATTCGTTTATTGGGCTTGTCATCATCAAAGGGGGAATTTGTTGGGTTCATATTGATGATGACATGCCAATTTAACATGTTTATCAAGTGACTATTTCTTAGGTTCCAATGTCTCTCCATTTGCAATGTTGATCAAGAAAGAAGTCAAAGATCAAGTCAAGAACTCTTCATAGTTGTTGTTGTCTTAGGATGTGAGTACATTTGTAAAGGTAATAGAATACATCGTTTGGCAATAGTTTGTGGCAACAGTAAGCATGACTGTTGCCTCAATGTCTGGATAATAACAGTTGTACTTATGAAAACTGGTAACAGTAAGTACAACTGTTGCTTCTATCTGCAACTCTTGAATCGAAACCATTTTGTCATTTCAAATATCATTTTCATCAAAAATGTGTTTTATAAACAATCTGAATTGGGAAGTGATTTATCAAATTAATTAAAGAATGTTTTACTTTTTAGAATAAGGCAAAGGAAGGCTTTTTGAAGAAGCTAACATAGCTTATATCCTCCATGTTTTAACCAAAGGTCAAAGCCACTTTTATTGACTTTGTGTACTAACACTCAACCTCTCCATCATTACCTTTGGTAGCCTTACTTTCTTTATGAAACATCTCTTTCAACAAGCTTACTTCTTTGTTGACATCCACACGCTTGGATGATTAACACTCCCAAAGATAATAATTTTTTAACACTTCATGCTTCCTCCTTTTCTCTATAAATAGAGGACATTAAATGTTCAGATTTCCTAAGACTTTCTAGAGCATAATCTTTCATTTGCAAAATTGTTTTAAGTGCTTTCAATACCTTTCTCTTTGCAAATTATTTCAAAGTCTTCAAAAGTTGCAGTCTAGACTACTGTTACCATTGTGATATATTCTTGTTACTTGAATAGTTAGATCTTGAAATTGTCCTCACAAGTTCTTTTTGAGAACAACATTTGAGGAACAAAGATCCTGTAACTTTTCAGTTCAAGAGTCGAGTTTTAGAACAAGTGTGTTCTTAAACTCTTTCGCAACCGGAGTAGGTTGTTGGCCATTTTATTGTAGGGGTTTTTAAGTTGTCGGAGTAGATTTCTTATTAACAAAGCAATATAATGAAGATTGGACGTAGGCCCTTAGAGTGAAGGCCGAACTAATTCAAAATCGTGTGTTGATCTTTATATTATTTAATTCCGCTGCACTTTTAATTTACGTACTTTACTTTAGCATAGCAACAGTCATCAATACTGTCAGCTACAACTTCGCTTCAATCTGAAAGGAACTGGTAACAGTTCAACTGACTGTTGCCACGATCAGAACTCTTCTTTACTCTTCGACTCAACTCGCTTTAATTCATAAAGAACTAGTTGAAAATTTTAAAAGGTACCTAATTCACCCCCTCCCCCTCTTAGGTACTAGGAATCCATACTCTTCAATGGGAGACCTGCAAAAAACAACATTATTTACCCAATATACTTGATTACCCACATCACAATTCATCCCGTTCATTACGAGTACCCAAACGGAAAAACTACGTAAATTTAAAGTTATTATCTTTACAAAGTCGTATACAAACGGATCTTCACTATATAAACATAAATCACAAATCATATATGCAAACATTGAATGTTGGTCCAAGCAATCATAACAGGATAAATGTAAAGGAAACCCAAATAAAAAATACAATCAATCTCAATTAAATTTGAACAAAATTATACTTTTCAGATTCACCTAGCAAAACCCATGTACAAAATATTTTATACAAAAATTACGGTTACAATTCAATTAAATTGATCAAAATTAAAACTTTTCATATTAATATAAATAACATATTAGAGATATTATTTATATTAGCGGTGCAGGTGTGCTCGGTTTAGTTGATGTCCGTTAACTACCGCTTTGACTGAGGGGTGTATTAAAGATCATCCCATCCAATTGAATGTTTTCAGTGCCTGTTTTCATTTGTGTGGTTTATCACTAGACGTGATCTCTTGGCAAATTGGAATGTAGCGTAAGTAGAAAATGAGTATGCTGCAATTGAATTTGGTCAATCTTTCGTTTTGTTTTTTTGCCAGGAACTGTTTGTAGCAGGGACGATAGAGGATGAAATTGATTTACCTCTTTATGCAGAGAGATGAATCATGAATGACAATGAAGGACGATCAACGATGGCGATGGCGGATGAACAAATGAACAGGTACAACTCGTACAAGGAGGAGTAAAGAAATAGATACAGGGAAAAGTAATTAATGAAAATAAAACAGAAGTTAATTAAGTGAATAAAGAATGGAAAACAAAATTTTAAACAAAGGCAACCGGTAGAACATGTAGCCCTTCCACCCGTTTTATTATGTGGGATGGGGTGTATTAGTTGGTAGTATTCCTAGTTAATTAAAAGTATGAAGTATTTTGAGAAGGGGCGTAATAGTTCAGAGTATTCTCATTAAATAACCCTATTTATTTTATAAATTGTGAAATAATTTGATTGAATTGTTTTGACTAATATCATGTTTGATTGAATTGCATTGATAAATTAGTGGAATTAATCTATGTCTTTTACTTAACTCATGTTGTTTTTCATGTTTTAATATGAGTTATGATTATTGACAAGTTAGTTAGTAGATTTAATTTAATTATGAAATAATTGGATTTAAGTCACATGTTAATTAGTATCCATGGTCACGTTTTTTATGCATGAAATAGGCCTTTGTTTTACATGCTTAATTATGAATTAATTATTATCTTTTTCATATCTTGATTTGTTGATGGATGTTTGATAATTATGACATGTTTGTTTATAAATATGAATAATATTGATCGTTAATTTGTAACTTGACCGAATTAAATTTTTAGAGTATAAGTTTGAATAAATTAGATATTCAAAGGTCATACATGAACTTTGACATAGGATTAAAAGAACTTCCTTAAATAATTTAATGAATTCATCTTATCTTATGTAGATCTTTCCCGCTAATTAGAATGAGCATGCTTAGCATTCGTTCTATTGCATTCAATGACTAGAATGAGCATGTTTAGCATCCATTCTATTACATTCGATGACTAGAATAGTCGGTTTTTGCCCTTGTGAGACCGTGTTTGGTCATTGTAGCTGCTTGGCCAAGTGGCCTTGTGTTGTTTGTTTTTATTGGTTTAATTTGTTAATTATTGCAATTTAATTTGATTGTTATTCTAATTAATTGTTGTAATTAAATTTGAGTCATGTAATTTATTTAACTAAGGGTCAGGTGTGTCCTTTATTTATTTGAGTCAAAATGATTTTCAAAACCTTTGCTTTAACTAGTTAAATCAAGGCATTTAACTAATTAAATCGAAGTTAGTGCATGAAACAATGAGAAGGTTAAGGACGAAGTCCATGTGGGCCATAACCTCCCTATTAGCACGATTTCCAACGCCTAGGTAGGCATGTGAATCGAGTCGGTTGGTCTTTGTTAGTCGATTGTAATTAGATCAAGTTGTACTCTTTAATTCAATTGTTTGCACATTGAGTCGACGAGAATCGTCTGGGTTGTAATAGTTAGTTCCCCACTGGCTCCCCTTCCCCCTAAGCCATGTTGTGATTGCATGCTTAGAATAGTTTAGCCTAATGAACTCGCATGCTAAATCACTTGGACAAAGTAGTTTAGATGCATCAAATGACTTATCACGAAGTGCACATGCTAGGGTTTAAAACGTTGTTTGCATTTGCATAAACAATCATAGTTCAACTCCAATAACCATCATAGTCCTTAGTAGAGGTTGTTCTCGCAATATGTGAGGGTTAGGTGTCTTATTATTAGGTTTCCTAACACGTACCCTCACACGAATCCTTTTCTTTAAATGGTTTACAAGTTCCTAAAACTTAATAGCGACTCTTTCGGAAATTGAAATCCCTCGAGTATGACATTTTTCCCCTATCCACACATCCGCCCACAATTACAAGCCCACCATCACCATCGACCTAAGCGCAACTCACCGACCACCCTACATCGACCCTCACAACCACTGATGCGTGTATTTTATATAGACTTTCTAGTACATTTATGCACGCATTTCTATGTCATTTAGGTGATATTATATCACCATATGCCCCTATTTGGCTACTTTGTACTTTCATTACTATTTTGTAGGTACAAGCTGCGTAGTAGCGGAAACCGAGCCAAAACAGTCCACTTTGCATGCATTTAGGAGAATGGAAGGAACGGAACAGAAGCTCTTGCATGGGAAAGCGTGAAACCGCTCGCAA
This sequence comes from Heliosperma pusillum, assembly GCA_022085475.1. Classification (NCBI taxonomy): domain Eukaryota; kingdom Viridiplantae; phylum Streptophyta; class Magnoliopsida; order Caryophyllales; family Caryophyllaceae; genus Heliosperma; species Heliosperma pusillum. Next base: position 10,211 of record JAIUZE010005428.1, read on the forward strand.
TCAAGTCCAAAGCCATGTCCAACACTGCACGATAGGCCAAAAGACCTCGATCGACTATGTATTTGATCGATCGAGGAGCATTGAAGTGAATAGTTGCTCGATCGAGCTGTCCTGTGCTCGATCGAGTGGTTGCTGCTGAAAAGTTGCTCGATCGAGTAGAATTGTTACTCGATCGAGTGATTTCCTCCAATAAAGTCCTCGATCGAGTGGTATTTTCCCTAGATCGAGTATAATCTATCATGGGCCTTAAGTCCACAGCTTAATTAAGGTTTAAGAGTCGTGTTTTGCATTATATAAACTCTTATTTACGTCATTAAAAATTATTCGGGAGTCATTAAGACTCAGAACCATTAGGGTTCGGAATCATTCAGTTTTTATTATTCAGAATCATTAGGATTCAGAACCCTTAGGGTTCGGAATCATTAGCATTAATCTTCCATTAGTTTCTGAACTTTATCTTTGGTTTGCATTCGGGTTTATCGACGTAGGATTTGTTCTTTACGCCAGATTTGCTAAGATTGTAAACTACTTTTCTCTCTTTATTCTTAATCCTTATTTTAGTCTCAATTATTGTTTTACTTCTCTTAATTACTGCGTTGTTATTATTCATGCTTGTTAATTGCGATTTCATTATGTCTATTGTCATATGTTTAATCGTCTTTATTAGCATCGTTAGTAACATGAGTAACTAATTCTCTTGTATGTTGGGATGAGGTAAACTGTAGTAGAGGCATGTTAGGATAGATTATTTTAGTTAGTCTTGAATATGAGAATCAGTCTAAGCAATTTAATTGAGATTTAGTCGAATGAGTGCACGCAGGAGACTAGGCTAAGTAGTTAACCCCGACCTGGATCGAGAGATTAGAAGGGAAGGCTTGCTTAGAATTGATAGGTGACTCCTAAGAGGACGAGAGTTAATTAGGAAATCCCTAGGGCGGTTTGAGACCGAGAGGAGAAAACCATTGCTCTTCTCATTGATAGATTGACTGACTTAGTTGACCCGTAGATGCCGATATTGCAATGGACCGAATCCTAGCATATTTCTCTCTTTATCTGATTTATTCGTATTAATCTCTTTCTTTATTTCTCTTCCTTTAAATCTTAATTAGTTTAGTTAAAACCTTTTTAAAACCCCCTAGATTGTTACTTGCAGATTTAGATTTCAGTTAATTAGTTTCCTCCCTGTGGAGATCGACCCTACTTCCGCTATCTTCTCAGTTAGTAGACTTAGGTTTTATTTTTGGTGTATAACGACTGACATCAATTTTTGGCGCCGTTGCCGGGGAGGCAATTTAATTTTCTGTTATTTATTTCTGTCTCGTCTTAAGAAATTTCTAATTCCTTAAGACTGTTCTTATCTTTCTCTCTATAGTTGTGTATGCGCAGGTAAAGAGGGATAGATAAGACTGTTCAGGAGGAAGACATGAGTACTCCTGATTCCGTCTTCGACTGTTGAGACTACCGTACCAGCGAAGATGAAAGGATTTCATGAAAGTCCATAGACCTTAATTAGACTCTTCTAATTAGTTGCTAAATTACTTGTAAATTTAGTATTTAATGATCTATGTAACATGCATGCAAATATAAAGACATTTATATAAAAGAAGAAATTTCCTCACATTGATATGGAAATAATATGGGCACAACAAGAACTAGGGGTGAGCAAAACCGTATATCCGATACGGTTTTCAAAACCGTATCGGATATCCAGTTTTAAAAATCTCAATTTTGAGTATCCTTATCCGATACGGATTTTCCGTATATCCGGAAACCGTATATCCGGTTTTTCCGTATATCCGGAAATCGTATATCCGGTATCCGGTTTTTCATTTAATTATGTAAAATTTTATGTCTTATTTTTAATTTTTTTGTGATTTTATGATTTTTCTTAATAAGTTAAAAGAGTATCACATATTATAAGAATAAATAACTTAAAAATGTATAAAAGTAAGAAGATTGAGTCACGGATATACTCGACGTTTAGTGGTTTTATGATTTTATTTTTATATTTTATATTAAAAATAGGAACCGTATCGGAAACCGTATATCCGGTTTCAAATTTTGCCGATACGTATCCGATACGGTTTTTTATAAACCGTATCGTATATACGGAAATTCGTATCGGATATACGGAAATCCGTATAATTGAAACCGTATATCGTATCGGATACGTATAATAAAACCGTATCGTATATTTTTGCTCAGCCCTAACAAGAACACCTTCTTGTTGTTCTTGAGCTAATAATATAGATGAACAAGAAATCTCCAAACTAGAAGACCTCCTTCAAGTTGCACCAAGATGAACCCAAATAATCTACCCTTATTATTAACTAGATAATAAGATAGATATTATACTACTAATATTAGACTATATTACTACACTAGTAATACTTAAGAAATATTGGTATATGAGAGTTTTTAGTGAGAGGAAGAATTTTAGAGAGAAGTAAACAAATTGCACAAAATGAAGTAAGTGAAAAATGAACAACAATTGATCATTTTAAAGCCAATTTGGCCGGACCATATTTGTCCAAAAAGGACTCTTATTTTGTTCAATTTGATCACATGCATTAGAGTGGAGTCTTGTAGTATAAGTGATGATTGTATTCTACTTGTTATGTCACTTTCAATTAGTAACTAAAGAGTGTAAACAAGAACAACAATCATCACCAAGTAACTAGCAACAAAACCGACCATTATGGTCTAGTTTGATCCATTTTGATTTTTGATATTTGTCTCACAAATACTTATTGATCATATGGTTAATTATCTTGTATAATTAAGTGTTAATTTGATCATATAACAATTATATGACTCAATTAAATAAATAATATGTACTTAACATTTTAAGTAATTTTTTACCATTATATCAATATATAATGGGTCCCACAATGCTTAGTTAATTTATTTTACAACTCCTTGTAAATATAATTAACTAATTACCTCTATCTCAAAACCTCAACTAATTTAGTAATTTAACGATTATTACTAAGTTAAATCTTATTTAATCGTATTAAAATAAGATATAAATTTATTAGTCAATTATCGCATAATTGAAAAATAAGCTTAATCGAATTTGAGTTCTTAACTCAATTTCTAACAATTAACTCTCGTACATATCGAATATATGTAATGTACTAATTAACTTTATCGTATACAAATAATTAGTTACTATTTGGATTTCATCCTTTAGGTGTGACCGAAAGGGATCAGTTGATCACCGCCGTCAAACGACAATAACGTCAAACTCTAATCAGCCAACCGTTATTGATTTACGTTAATCAACTGACTAATCATATATATATAGTCAATAAATATCCCAATTATATTCCTTAATAAGATCTATTATGTGGCGCACTATTGTGGAGGATACTTACTCCAACAATCTCCCACTTGTCTGACACAAGTGTGCGTCACCGATTCTCTTGTCTCTTTATCACATCTCCCACTCAACGCAGGGTGTCTTTCAGGTCGCACTTGCGTTTGACAATATCTAGAGTGGTTTACTCGATAGGGAGAGTAACTGTCTGACCGGAAAATCTACCATAGATCTCTTTCCGAGCGTGGCTACGCATTTACAGTAACTTCTCCTCGAGTGGCCTAAAGATGTTTTTACCCAACGTGGGTGGACAATTTCTGTTGATCCATCTACTCTGTATGATGCAGATCACCATGATCCAGAAGAAGTCCATCGGCCTCCTTTTACGGCACGACCTAGAACATCAACCAAAACCAATCGGAAACTGCACCGACTCAGATAGACGGTCGCCAGTCAAAAGAATCGACTTATAGGAATAAGATAGAAGACCCTGCCACGACCAGGCATCAAATAATTGATTTAAGGGTCTCTACAATGTCACTGTCCGACAGAGTGTCATACAGTCTCTCTATGTAAACGACCAGTCATCTCCATGACCCCATGGTGCTGAACCAACCATCGATCGACTTACAATCTAGTCATTTCGAGACGTCACCTCATAGAGTGACTAGGGAAAAAATACTAAGTTCGTCCTATTCACTTGAATAGGGTCCAACAATCTATTCGGATAAACAAAGTATTAAATTTAGTCAAACTAAAATAAAAGAGTTTAAAATAAAACTCGAACAATGAATGCCATTATCATATATGAAATAATTAATACAACATTCAATTATTACATATTACATAATCTAAAGGAATTCTGGCACACGTCTCAATCCCATTGTGACGACATGACCATCATGCTTAGCCTTTGATAAAGGCTTGGTTAAAGGATCAGCAATGTTGTCATCTGTCCCAACCTTACAAATGTCAATTTCCTTTCTGTCCACGTAATCTCTAATTACATGATATTTCCTAAGTACATGTCTAGACTTGTTACTAGACTTGGGCTCTTTTGCCTGAAAAATAGCCCCACTGTTATCACAATAAATTGTGATAGGATCTTTGGCAGTAGGGACTACTGTTAGTCCTTCCAAAAATTGCCGAATCCACACAGCTTCCTTTGCAGCTTCAGACGCTGCAAGGTACTCTGCTTCTGTTGTATAATCCGCTGTAACGCTTTGCTTGAAACTCTTCCAGCAAACAGCTCCTCCATTCATCATATAAACGTAGCCGGATTGGGATTTCATATCATCCCTATCTGTTTGGAAACTGGCATCTGTGTAACCTTTACACTAACTCCAGTCTCGCCTTTCCAACACAAGAACTACTCCTTGGTCCTTCTAGTACTTAAGGAGTTCTTTTTACGGCTCAATCCGTGACTCTCACCTGATGCTTGGTAACGACTTTGGTCATTCTCAAATCATATCAACGTCGGGACGAGTGCACATCATAGCATACATGATTGGATCCACAGCTGATGCGTAAGGGATCAAGTTCATATGCTATCAATCTCCTCGTGTTTCGTATGGCACGCTGACTACTTGCTCAAAAGTGATCCCACTTCCCATAGGAATAAAGCCTCTCTTAGAGTCTTTCATGTTGACCCGATCAAGAATCTTATCAATATAAGTTTCTTGACTTAATGCTAGTATCCTTTTAGATCTATCCCTATAGATCCGGATACCTAAGATGCGCTGGGCCTCTCCTAAGTATTTCATTTGGAAATGAATCCCTAGCCACTCCTTCACAGAAGTGAGCATTGGAATATCATTCCCAATGAGTAGTATGTCATCTACATACAAGACTAGAAAAGTTACTTTACTCCAACTAAACTTCATGGTTGAAAACACGGTTCTAACACGGTTCCTCGACACTTCGAGTGAAACCATTTTGTTTAATTACCTGATCGAAACGATGATTCCAACTCCTGGATGCTTGCTTAAGACCATAGATGGATCTCTTAAGTTTGCATACCTTCTTAGGGTTTGATGGATCCACAAAACCTTCAGGTTGTGTCATGTACACTTCCTCTTCTAGAATCCCATTTCAAGAAGGCGGTTTTGACATTCATTTGCCAAATCTCATAATTATGAAATATGGCAATCGCTAAGATAATCCTTATGGATCGAAGCATGGCGACTGGGGCGAAGGTTTCGTCATAGTGAAGACCATGAACTTGGGTGAAACCTTTTGCCACCAATCTAGCTTTGTAAACATCATTATGTTTGTCTATGCCACTTTT
>JAIUZE010005430.1:0-21383 GCA_022085475.1 Heliosperma pusillum
TGGATTATGTCTACTTGAGAGGCCGATTAAAAGTGATGCTTTTGAAAAAATTCAAAGAATTTCAAAATGAAGTAGGAAACCATTAAATAAAAAAAGATTTAAAACCATATGATCGATTGTGGTGAGTGAATACTTGAACAATGAATTGATTCACACCTAAAAGATTGTGGTATAGTATCACAAGGACTCTCTTGGAACACCTCAATTAAACAGGTTCGTTGTGTCCGAAAGGAGAAATCGAACTTTATTAGAGATGGTTCGATCTATGATGAGTCTAACAGAGCTTCCTGATTATTTTTGGGGTTTTGCTATCTTATCTGCAATATTTTCACTAAATCGAAGCCCGACTAAAGCGGCAAACAAGACTCCATATGAGATATGGACAGGGAAAGTCCCTTATTTGTCGTTTATGAGAATTTGGGGATGCGAGGCATTTGTTAAGAATAAGTATGACGATAAACTCGAACCCAAATCTGACAAATGTCTGTTTGTAGGATATCCAAAGGAATCACTTGCTTATTACTTCTACAATAAACACGAGGACAAAGTGTTTGTGTCTCGTGATGCAGTCTTTTTAGAAAATGATTTTATTTCTAAAAGACAGAGTGGGAGAAAATTTGAACTTGATGAAGTCCAAGAGCCACAAACCGAAAAGGACGACGAGGAAAAAGTTCCCTCTTCGTCTAGTACGGTCATTATTCCTTCGGAACCTAGGAGGTCAAGCAGAATTAGTCATCAACCTGATAGATACCTTGGTATTATAGAGGAAGGTGATGACTATAATTTGCTACTTTTTAAAAGTAACGAACCTACTACCTACAAAGCAGCCATTTGTAGTCTCGACTCAAAGCTATGGCTAGGAGCCATGCAATCCGAAATGGATTCTATATACGACAATCAAGTATGGGACTTGGTTGATTTACCTAAGGAGGTAAGACCTCTTCAGTGTAAGTGGATCTATAAGATCAAAATTGGCATAGATAAACATAATGATGTTTACAAAGCTAGATTGGTGGCAAAAGGTTTCACCCAAGTTTATGGTCTTCACTATGACGAAACCTTCGCCCCAGTCGCCATGCTTTGATCCATAAGGATTATCTTAGCGGTTGCCGCATTTCATAATTATGAGATTTGGCAAATGGATGTCAAAACCGCCTTCTTGGATGGGATTCTAGAAGAGGAAGTGTACATGACACAACCTGAAGGTTTTGTGGATCCATCAAACCCTAAGAAGGTATGCAAACTTAAGAGCTCCATCTATGGTCTTAAGCAAGCATCCAGGAGTTGGAATCATCGTTTCGATCATGTAATTAAACAAAATGGTTTCACTCGAAGCGTCGAGGAACCGTGTTCATACATGAAGTTTAGTAGGAGTAAAGTAACTTTTCTAGTCTTGTATGTAGATGACATACTACTCATTGGGAATGATATTCCAATGCTCACTTCTATAAAGGAGTGGCTAGGAATACATTTCCAAATGAAAGACTTAGGAGAGGCCCAGTGTTGGACCAATTTGATAGTTTTGATAATGACATGTGTTTACGTAATAATATGTTTTACTCGATGTATCATATGCGTGTAATTGTGTGGTTTAGTCTTATTATATCTAGCAACAATTATGAGAAGAAAGATCAAAGTTAGGCATAACTTTGATAAAGTCTGTGAGACAAAGTTATAACAGCATCAGGAATAACTTTGGAAGTGAACATGAAAGTTATAGCTAACCAGGCATAACTGTAAAGAAAATCGCTTCAAACAAGATCTACATAAAACTACACAAGACTCAAGATTGAGGGTCTTTGTGATCAAGATGAAGAGATGATCCGTATACTGAAGATCTTTGTGAAGATTAGATAGTATAGGTTCGTCATTCGGTAACTATTCCATTCGAGAGATTTTATGTTCAAAGTTATAGCTTTAGCCTATGGCTTTGGATGATAAAATATTGATGCATGATTTTGGAAATAAAATGTTTTGAAATGTTTTCAAAAGTGAAAAAGTATTTTTATATTTATCAAAATTTTTATTAGAGAATATATTTATGAGATTTTATTGGTTAGTAATACAACTTATGGGTTGTCATGCTACCTAGGGTTTCTAATATATCCTATCTCAATTTGTTGTTAACCTAATTAGCCCACCTAGTGTTTGAGCCACCTAGGGTTTCGTGTAAACCAAGGGATTGTGCCACCTAGGGATTCGTGCCTCCTAGGGTTTTGTGAGCTAGGAATTTCGGCCTCCATAGGTTGTTTTCCTTGTTTACCTAATCTAGGATTCTATTATATCTTTACAACAATATTTTTAGATATTAAGATAAATATATTTCTATAAGATAAACCAAATAATATTTTGAGATAAAGATATTTCTAAAAGATAAGCAAATATTATTTTATGGTATTAAAGATAAATATCTTAAATATTATACTAGGGTTTTAGATCTACTATGATTCTACTAATATAAATACTCATTCACATACAAATTGCAAAAACACACGAAACACACATAATCACACGGCTACATATTTCACTTGTGTTGATTTTCCAAAATCGTTTTAAAGCAAACCTTTGATCAAATATTTATTATTTTTGGAGTTTGTTTTTAAAAGAGTCGTGCATCAATTATTATCAATCGCTTGAGTGAACTACGTTATTGGATAATAGTACATCATTATAAGCTTACAATTCTTTAACGGGAATCTGTGTGAGTTATATTGTACTTTCTTATTAGCGTAAGATAGTATAGAGTATTTAGCGATACTCACCTTGAGTTATAATCATAGTGTTGATTATACGAGTGGGTTGATAATTTTTGTAATCCCTAGAAAGGTACTAAAAATTATTAATCGAGAATAGTGGACGTTGGTTTCAACGTGTGAAACTGAACCACTTCAAAAATCGTGTGCCTCTCTCTTATCTCTTTACTTTTCGTTTATTTCGTTATTCGCGCTTACTTTGATTAATTAATTTGTTGATTTTAATTCATAAGATCAAATAATTAATTACATATCATATAAATCGAAAAAGTGGGGCTAGTTTTTAATACTCAATTCACCCCCCCCCCCTCTTTCGTATTCGATCAATAGACTCTACACCCAGCGCATCTTAGGTATCCGGATCTATAGGGATAGATCTAAAAGGATACTAGCATTAAGTCAAGAGACTTATATTGATAAGATTCTTGATCGGTTCAACATGAAAGACTCTAAGAGAGGCTTTCTTCCTATGGGAAGTGGGATCACTTTGAGTAAGTAAGAGTGCCCTACGAAACCCGAGGAAATTGAACGCATGAAATTGATCCCTTACGCATCTGATGTTGGATCAATCATGTATGCTATGATGTGCACTCGTCCCGATGTTGCATATGCTTTGAGCATGACAAGTCGTTTTAAGCAAATCCAGGTGAGAGTCACTGGATAGCCGTAAAGAACATCCTTAAGTACTTGAGAAGGACCAAGGATTCGTTCTTAGTGTTTGGAGGCGAGACTGGTTACGTGTAAGGGTACACAGATGCCAGTTTTCCAAACAGATAGGGGATTGATCTGAATCCAATCCGGCTATGGTTGTGTAATATGATTGAAGGACTGTTGCTGGAAGAGTTCAAAGCAAGCGTTACAAGCGGATTCTACACGAAGCAGAGTACCATTGCATCAGCGTCTGAATCTGCAAAGGACTGTGTGGATTCGGCAATTTTTTGAAGGCCTACAGTAGTCCCTACTCCAAAGATCCTATCACAATTTATTGTGATAGAAACAGGGGAGCTAATTTTGCAAGCAAAAGAGCCCAAGTCTAGTAACAATCTAGACATGTACTTAGGAAATATCATGTAATTAGAGATTACGTGGGCAGAAAGGAAATTGACATTTGTAAGGTTGGGACAGATGACAACATTGCTGATCCTTTAACCAAGCCTTTATCAAAGGCTAAGCATGATGGTCATGTCGTCACAATGGAATTGAGACGTGTGACAGAATTCCTTTAGGTTATGTAATATGTAATAATTGAATGTTGTATTAATTATTTCATATATGATAATGGCATTCATTGTTCGAGTTTTATTTTAAACTCTTTTCTTTAGTTTGACTAAATTTAATACTTTGTTTATCCGAATAGATTGTTGGACCCTATTCAAGTGAATAGGACGAACTTAGTATTTTGTCCCTAGTCACTCAATGAGGTGACGTCTCGAAATGACTAGATTGTAAGTCGATCGATGGTTGGTTCAGCACCATGGGGTCATGGAGATGACTGGTCGTTTACATAGACAGACTGTATGACACTCTGTCGGACAGTGACATTGTAGAGACCCTTAAATCAATTATTTGATTCCTGGTCGTGGCAGGGTCTTCTATCTTTTTTTTATAAGTCGATTCTTTTGACTGGCGACCGTCTATCTGAGTCGGTGCAGTTTTCGATTGATTTTGGTTGATGTTCTAGGTCGTGCCGTAAAAGGAGGCCGATGGACATCTTCTGGATCATGGTGATCTGCATCATACAGAGTAGATGAATCAACAGGAATTGTCCACCCACGTTGGGTACAAACATCTTTAGGCCACTCGAGGAGAAGTTACTGTAAATGCGTGGCCACGCTCGGAAAGAGATCTATGGTAGATTTCCGGTCAGACAGTTACTCTCCCTATCGAGAAAACCACTCTAGATATTGTCAATCGCAAGTGCGACCTGAAAGACACCTTGCGTTGAGTGGGAGATGTGATAAAGAGACAAGAGAATTGGTGACGCACACTTGTGTCAGACAAGTGGGAGATTGTTGGAGTAGGTGTCCTCCACAATAGTGCGCCACATAATAAATCTTATTAAGGAATATAATTGGGATATTTATTGACTATATATATGATTAGTCAGTTGATTAACGTAAATCAATAACGGTTGGCTGACTAGAGTTTGACGTTATTGTCGTATGACGGCGGTGATCAACTGATCCCTTTCGGTCACACCTAAGGATGAAATCCAAATAGTAACTAATTATTTGTATACGATACAGTTAATTAGTACATTACATATATTCGATATGTACGAGAGTTAATTGTTAGAAATTGAGTTAAGAACTCAAATTCGATTAAACTTATTTTTCAATTATGCGATAATTGACTAATAAATTTATATCTTATTTTAATACGATTAAATAAGATTTAACTTAGTAATTAATCGTTAAATTACTAAATTAGTTGAGGTTTTGAGATAGAGGTAATTAGTTAATTATATTTACAAAGAGTTGTAAAATAAATTAACTAAGCATTGTGGGACCCATTATATATTGATATAATGGTAAAATATTACTTAAAATGTTAAGTACATATTATTCATTTATTTGTGTCATATAATTGTTATATGATCAAATTAACACTTAATTATACAAGATAATTAAGCATATGATTAATAAGTATTTGTGGGACAAATATCAAAAATCAAAATGGATCAAAACAAGGCTCACATGGCCGGTCATTTTGAAGTGGATGGTGATGATGGTTGCTCTTATTCATACTCACAAGCAACATGTGCTTATGACATGAATAGTAAACCTAAAATCATTTTATTCACTACAACACATTACCACTTTGCATGGCAATAAAATAAGAAGAAAAATCACTCTTTTGTGATGATGATAGCCGGCCCTCTTGGCTATAAATAGAGCAATTGTTGTTCAATTTATTGACTAGTTCATTCTTGCTTATTTCATACTTCTCTCAAAAACTCATCTTCTCTCTAAAAACTCTCAAATACTAATATTTACTAAGTATTACTAGTGTAGTAATATAGTCTAATATTAGTAGTATAATATCTTTCTTATTATCTAGTTAATAATAAGAGTAGATTATTTGGGTTCATCTTGGTGCAACTTAGAGGAGATCTTCTAGTTTGGAGATTACTTGTGTTCATCCATAATTATAGCTCAAGAACAACAAGAAGGAGTTCTTGTTGTGCCTATAAATTTTCCATATCAATGTGAGGAAATATCTTTTCTTATATAAATGTCTTTATATTTGCATGCATGTTACATAGATCATTAAATACTAAATTAACAAGTAATTTAGTAACTAATTAGAGGAGTCTAATTAAGGTCTATGGACTTTCAATATGTTGATTGATTATGATTTTTGTTGATGATCATGGTGGATGATGATGATTATGATTGTGACTGTTATTGGTTCTATATTGGTGGTCAGTTGCAGGAGACTGTTTGACGCCCTGAGTTCGGCTTTTGTAGCTCCTGCCATATGAGGGATGTGCACATTAATGTTCCGGGAACTATCGTGTCGACGAGAGGGGATTTTCATGTACAATGTTGCAGCCTGGCATCGGTAGGTGGTACAACATTAAGATCCGATGTCTGACAGAGTACTAGCAGGGGTTACCATTTCAACTGAAACTCGGCTACTGAAGTTTGGAGATTATACTGGTTCCTTTGTTATGGTTATGATATTATAATACTGAATTGGTTGATGTATGAACGTACTGACCTCTTATCTGTTTTCAAAATTGTTGTGATCCTTTGGGGAATGGTGAGCAGTTGTGACAACCCTCGCGAAAGCATAAAGATAATAAAGTAACACGCAGCGGAAATTAGAGAAATTTTAAAACTTTTTAAGGCATGTTTCGCAAAGATTATCAGAAGGCGAAATCCAATATAAACAAATAAGTAGTAGTGTCAAAAAGGTCGACAAATCACTAAAAGGGATACAACGGTCCCAAAAATACAATTACTCTAATCGTATAAGAGTCTAAGCGGTGATAGGTAATCATCGTGAAACGACGCTCGCTAGCTCACACTAGTCTCATCCCCATGTAGCACAGACTAGTACCTGTACATTCATGAAACATGAACGCCACAATCAGTGGAGAATAACTCCGGGTTCTCCCAGCCATACCACAAGTAAACATACATAAACAACAATTAAGCATGTAGAAACGCATGTACAAGTGAATCATGTGAAGTACTAACATACATTTCAAGATAATAGGATATAAGTAGGTGTAATGCCAAACAATAAGCATCATTTTATGAATCGACTCGAGAATGACATCCTTAGACAACTATATACACACTAGGGCTTACATCTCACCGTTAGTGGCATATACTTGATAAGGTAGGGACTCGACATACAAACCAATTCAATCACCTATTTCATGCAAGAATCCAACTCAATGTTCACATATGATTCAACTTGCAAACAACAATCCAAATATACGAATATAACAACATAACTCTCGCTGTAAATGACACGCACTAGCATCATGTACAATAGCAAGATAAGTCAATAGAAGTCCACGGGATAAGACCTTTTCTCTGAACCGTATACGATAAGGCATTTCGTATACTCATGACCTAGACAAACATGTCCACGGGGAAAGACGTTCCCCTGAACCGTGTACGATATGACGTTTCGCACACACAAGACTGTAATCCTCCCGGTAGGACGACGATAATAATACGCTCCTAGTCTAAACCTGGCCAGATTCTCGGGATAAGACATTTCCCGATTCAACATGTGGTATGACGTTCCACATCCAAGACTCGATCAACACAAAGGACGTCGAGTACCCCAAATTCGACAAAAACACACGAAAGAGGCGGAAAGAGATCTATAGTCAAAAGTCAAGCTAGTACGCTACATGCAATGACACCACCTCGCAAAGATACATTTGACGGTCGGGTCGATCAACGCATTGCGTTCACCTCTTAACAACGCCATCATATCCCCACTAAAACATGCATACGAGCATCAAGGATACACCCCATCGCTCTGACATTCCAGTCTAACGAGTATGAAAGTGAAGCCGGGAAATGAGAGTTCAAAGCACCCAACGAGTAGTGCTAAAATTATTACATAAGGCAAAACCGACTTAAGGGGGGAACATGCTAAAAACCGTCACCAACCATGTGATAAAGCATAATATAAATGTAACAATAATCAACACGATACAATACATGATTACATAAGTATTAGACCAAGTTTAAGAAGTATAATGAATAAGAAACATAGATCTCATCTCAAAACAACAAGTTTGGAAACTAACTAAATTAAGGGTCCACTTCAAACGGTCATAACTATAGTTCTACATATCAAAATGCAGAAATTTTAAGTGGAGGCGATAGGTTATCCTCTTACGGTTCCAACGGTAGGTCACACCCCCGAAACAGACAAGTATTGAAGGAGATATGACCATTTTACGAAAAAGGGTCGGACCCGACCCGTCCAGAATTTGGACCCGACCCGTCTGGGTTAAAAGTGTCCTGCTCGGGTTTAGGGCTCAAACCCGTCCGGGTTGGACTGGACCCGTCCGGGTCCTAGTCAAATTCGCAAGGGTTCAAGCCAAAATTCATCCAAACTTCAAGTTTAAGCCAAGCAAGTTCTTACCCATTTGTAATTACCAACATAAACCATCATAAATCAGCACTTAGCATAACATATGAACATTATAACATTCCATATGACATTAAAAGCATAATTAAGTTATCATTCAAGACTTAAATACAAGTTTAAGGAACAAGAAGGTAATTCATCATCAACACAACCAATTTTCCATCAAATTGGGACATACAAGATGCAATTCAACAAATAAATATATTGTAGTCATAGATCTATACTATTATCTACACAAGAGCTCATCTTTCACAAGTAAATGCTACTATTAACAACTAAAACACATAAATATATCGACTAACCCTTCACCGTTACCTTTTTGCGTCTTCACTCATCTTCTAGCTCTCCCTCCACAAGATAGTAGTCCTTGTCGGGATCTTGAAGGTCTCCTCCTACAAATTTATATAAAAAGATGACTATTTCACCTTGAGAAAAAGATGAGAAAACGAAAGTGACAAAGATGGAATTTTTATTACCTTAATAGAAAGAGAAGAAGAAATGAAGAACTAGCTAAGAATCAATGAATTTGGGTAAGAATTGAGTAAGATATTGTGGGATTTGTGTGGAAAAGCTTGAAGTTCAACAATGGTGATGGGTTAGGGTTTTGTGTGTTTTTGTGAGGTTGAAGAAGTGATATGTTTGCTGAAAAATTATAGTGCAAAAAGAATAGAATATGGGCTAAGATGAGTGAGTGAGTGGAAGGTAGAAAAGACCCAATATCCAATACAAGGCCTAGCTCACATGAAATTCCGAGTAGAATCCAAATACGGGCTTAGATTCGATAGATTAGACACGGAATTTACCCGACTAACTAAATTCTAAGTTAAAGCCAAAATTAGGCTAACTAATGATAATATAATATTATTAAATCATAACTATTAAAATCGCGGGTGTTACAGCAAGAGTTTAGCAGGTATTCCTATGAGCATGCGTCGAGATTGGATGTGATGTCGCTGGATGATGAGTCATAGCCAAAGAAAGCTAACGCAATGACAAGGGCCGCAGAATTGACCCAAGAAGAGGAGGCTTCGTTAATCGAGCCGTACGAGGCGCTCACCAATGCCCTCAAGAACGTGGGAAGAGGCCATGAGGTGGTAGTTGATGCCACTACGATAAGCATGGCTATCTCCCGTCACCAACCCACAACATATGAGGGTACGGATACATCAAACCTGCTAGACAATTGGCATCGGAAAATGTAGAGCATCTTTGAGATGGTTAAGTGTCCTGAGAATTTTCAAGTAGACCAGGTTGCGTTCTACTTGAGAGGTCAAGTGGAGAAGTGGTGGTTCCGTGAGAGGTTACCCATAAGAGAGTATTTCGTGAACCAAGGGAATAATACGGTACCTTGGGATGAGTTCAAAGCGGAGATGAGGACGGGATTCGTGCCGGAGCATGTTAGAGGTAAGTTGAGAGCTGAGTTTGATTCCTTCAGGATGAAGGAGGACATGTCCATTACCGATTATTATAACAACTTCAACGAGGCGACAAGTGATACGGATAACATCTAGTTGAGTCAGAAAGCATATGGCGGATATGACCAAAGAAGCGAAGGAGGCAATGAATTTTAAGAATAAAGAGAATAGCAAGGGTGGAGGAAAATCCACTTATAAGAGGGGTAACTACCACCGGACGTGATCTTATTCTAGAGGTGGTAACTACGGCGGCGGACAGCAGTTCGGTGGGAGAGGCATATGTGCTTCCAATGAGACTTTCGGGGTTAGATGCCATAGTTACGGTCTCTTAGGCCACACGAGGTTTGTATGCATGACCACAGTGGAAGGAGCTGGACATCATCAGTCTTATCAATGGAGTTACTCGCACGTTCGGGATCAGACCATAACGAGTAGCCGTCCATCGTGATCGTGGAATAGACAGGGTAGATAGAGTGCTGGTGGCAATGGTTATAACCGGAGTGGTTGGAATTATCAGTGCCCGAACAACAATGTGAATCAGGTTCGACATCCAAGTCTACATCATCAGCGAGTACGGTGCAGGGTAGAGGTCAAAAGAGCAATGGTAAATTGTTCATGTAACACCCAAATTTTATAATAATTAGTAATTTATTAAAGTCGTAAAAATTTTATAAATTCGTCTTTTACTTTTATGAGTTAAAATATTTTAGGTCGATAATTTATGATTTTGTGGCTTTAAGTTAATGTTAAATAGAATTTAGTTTAGTTGGGTAGAAACCATCGCATTTCAGTCAGCTTTGAGTTCATATTTGAATTTTACTCGAAATTTTAGTAAGGATCGACTCATTTTCGTTATTTGGTCAATCGGGTCTTATTGGACCTCTATTAGGTTTCATTCCACCTCACAAACCTACTTCACTTCATCCCCTCCATCTAAATTTTCAGATTTCCTCATCTATCAACTCCATTAAAATACCAATTTTCTCACAACTTGAAACTACATTAATCCCTTCAATACTCAACCAAATCCTTTCATCTTTACACCAATCTTCTCCTCTCTCCTTCCCCTTCCTTTCTATGTAATAAAGTTTCACCTTTGTTACCTTTCAAAAATCCCATCTTTTCTTAGAAATAGATTTCGTCCCAAAGTATTGATTTTACTTGTCTCGGAGGAAGCTATGAAGACCGGAGAAAGAATCTCATCCTTTAGAAGAAGAAGAGAAGCTTAGAAGATGCTTAACAAGGTAACGTAGACGGGTCACTCAATGTCACATCTTATGTGTTTATGTGTTTAGGATAGATTTTTACATGAGATATGAGTTAATTATGTTATTCTAGCATGATTATGTGTTTATTACTCATTTATATGTTGGATTTCATTTCATATGTTTAACTTGTGCAAGTTCATGTTAGTGTTGATGAAGTTCCTCTCATATGCTCAAACTAGTGGAATTTGGTGTAGATAATGTTGAACTTGCCTTGTTATTGTCTAATTTTATGTTTAGTATCATAAATGATGATTTCATAATGCTTTAATGATTGTATGTAATGATTTGATACTCATATGTTGCATTTAATGTGGTTGAATGATGATTAATGTTGGTAAAAAGGATTAGGTGAAATTAGTTTGAGTTTGATTGGTGTTGTGTTGTTTTTCGGCCATATGCGTGACCGGGTGGCTGCCACCCCCCCCCCCCCACCCCAACTGGCTGGGAGTTGCATGATTCAAAATTGATTAAGTTTTGGTGAATTTGGAGTAATGCGTGTCCCAGCCGGGTACCCGGCCCCCGCCCCCCGACCGGCTGGGAAACTCTTATATCAAAATGTGGAATTTGAACATGCGCGTGCCCCAGCTGGGTACCCGGACACCGCCCCCTGACCGTCTGGGAGCCCATCCTCTTTCCCATTGTTTCTCGGTTCAGCCTACGTGTCCCAGCCGGGTTCCAGGCCGCCGCCCCCTAACCGGCTGGGACACCCCCTGCATTGACCCCTTTTCGTAAAATGATCACATCTCATTCGTTACTTGATTGTTTTGGGCGTGTGACCTACCGTTGAAATCGTAAGAGGATACACTATCATCTCCACTTAAATAGTTTGCATTTTAATGTCTATAAATATACTGATGATCATTTAAAATTGACCATTGTTTTAGTTGGTTTCCAAACATGTGTTTTGAGATAAAATCTATGTTTCTTATTCATTATACTTCTTAAAATTGGTCTAATGCTTATGTATCACGTACTAACTCATGTTTATCTTTTTACATCTATATTATGTTTTTCTCACATGTTTAGTGAGCATGCTTCCCCTCGTGAGTCGATTATGCCTTGATTAATGGATCGAATCTTGTTTATTGGATGTTTTGAACTCTCATTTCCCGGTTGCACTTCTATACTCGTTATGCTTCATCTCGGAGCGATAGAGGTACAACCTTAGTGCTTGTTCATTTTTTAGTAAGGATATGACGACATTGTTAGGAGGTGAACGCATAGCGTTGATCGACCCGGCCGTCAAATTTTGTATCCTTGCGAGGTGATTTCATTGCATGTAGCGTACTTGCTTGACCTTACTTGATTGTTTATCTCCGTTGGTCGTACTGCCAGATCATGATATTATGCTTTTGAGACAACCTTTCTCGTTGGCTGTACTGCCAAGTTTAGGTACACTCGTTCTCTTTCCGCCTCTGCCATTGGTCGTACTGCCGGATTTGGGGTACTCGACTTCTGTGTTTGACCGAGTCTTGGGTGTGTGCACGTCTAGCCCCATGTCGAATCGGTTACATGTCTTGTCCCGAGAGTCTGGCCAGGTTTAGACTAGGACCGTATTATCATAGTAGTCCTACCGAGAGGATTTAAGTCTTAAGTCGCCTGCTCTTGCATAGTGCAGATGCTAGTGCGTCCAGGCATTTATCGTGAAAGTGTGTTTGCTTATGTTCGATCACTTGTTTGATTGTGTACTTGGTTGATTTGGATGCCTTAAATGAATTGTATGATGAGTCCCTAACCTTCTCAAGTACATGGTCACTAATGGTGAGATGCAAGCCAATGGTGATCCATGTGGTTGCCAAGGGGAGTCTTCCCCGATTTGTTATTGCATGATGATAACGTTATTGACGATTCATATGCTTAGATAATGTTATTATGAAATATTCTACTTATTCTTATCATGATATGTAAGTATGCGTGTTGATATATGTTTCTATACTTGTTTATATGTGTTTTGATGTGATATGGCTGCGAGAACCCGAGTTACTCCCCACTGACTGTGGCATTCATGTTTCATGAATGAACATGTTGCAGGTTGGTGTTACATGGGGTTGTGACGAGTGAGCTAGCGAGTGTTGTACTTATAGTGATTCTTCCTTAGCGTTGTAGTTTATATTAGTTTATTATCTTAATTGTGTATTTATCAAGGGATCAGTGTCCCTTGTATTTAATTATGTTACAATTTGTATAAACGATTTATTAAAGTAAGCTTTGGTTTTTATTATATAGTGACATTCGCGTTTTTGCTTTTAATTTTTTTAAAAATCTTCTATTTCCGCTGCAAATCTATGTGTTTACTTTACAGCGAAATCGCGGGGTCATAGTTCATGATGGACAAGTAGGTAGATGTGGACAACATGCAAGTGATGGCTGATACTTTCCTCATTAAGAATTTACCATCTTTTGTCCTGTTTGATTCGGGGGAGACTCATTCTTTTGTGTCTAAGAGTCATGCCTTAGTGTTGGGTCTTGGGGAAATTTAATCAATAAACTATGAAGTGTTTATACCGTCAGGTGATTCTGTATCGTCTTGTAAATTTTTCCGAGGAGTGTATATGATTGTGGGGCATGTAGATTTTCTTATTATTTTTTTGAATTTTCTCTAGACGGGTTTGAAGTCATTGTCGGGATGGATTGGTTGGGAAAGTATAAGGCAAGCATTGATTGTCATCAAAAGTAAGTGTCCTTAAGGGGTCCTATGGGAATTAGAGTGTCTTACCCATGCTTTGTAGTGAAGCCAAAGGTGAAGTTAATTGCATCAATTACTTTAAAATCTTACCTGAGAAAAGGGTGCCCGATGATCCTTTGCTATGTGAGAGATACCAGTTTGGAGGAGCCGTTAGCAGCACAGATAGAGGTGGTGAACGAGTTTGAGGATGTTTTCCAGGATGAGATACTGAGATTACCTTCGAAGAGGGACATTAATTAGTGTGAAGTTAAAGTAGGGGACTGGTCTTATCTCTAAAGCTTCGTATTGTATGGGACCGAAAGAGCTCGAGGAGTTGAAGAAGTAGTTGAATGAGTTTCTAGAAAAGGGATATATCATACCAAGTGTTTCACCATGGGGCGCATCTGTGTTGTTCGTGAAGAAGAAGGATGACAGTTTACGGTTGTGCATTGATTACCGTGAACCGAACCATGGTAGAGTGAAGAATAGATATCCATTGCCCAGGATTGATGATTTGTGAGATCAGTTGAGTGGAGCCGGGGTTTTCTCAAAGATTGATTTGAGGTCAGGTTATCATCAGCTGAGGATTAAGGATAGTGACATTCTGAAGACATCTTTTCGTTCGAGTTATGGTCATTAAGAGTACGTGGTGATGTCGTTTGGACTAACAAACGCGTTAGGCGTGTTTATGGATCTCATGAATCGAAACATAAGTCATTTTTGGACACATTTGTAGTGCTTCTCATTGATGATATCTTACTCTATTCCAAGACTAAGGAGGAGCATAAATAGCATTTGCGGATCGTGTTGCAGACATTGAGGGACAACCAACTATTTGTTAAGTTTTCCAAGTGTGAATATTGGTTTGAGAAGGTGGCATTTTTGGGTCATATTATTTTGAGAAGGGGTGATGATGATCCGAGCAAAATTGAGACAATGTCAAACTGGGAGGCACCCAAGAATGTAGCCGAGGTAAGAAATTTCTTGGGTTTACCTGCGTATTAAAGGAGGTTCGTTAAGGACTTTTCGAAGATTGCTAGACCAATGACGACATTGATAAGGAAAGAGAACAAGTTTCGCTGAGATAAGAATTGTGAGACAACATTCCAAACCTTAAAGGAGCATTTTGACCACAACTTATGTCTTAGCATTCATGATGGGAGTGGGAATTTTGAGGTGTATACGGATGCTTCAAAGTGTCGTTTGGTGTGTTTGTTGATGCAAATTGGAAAAGTGATAGCTTATGCGTTGAGACAGCGGAAGCCGTATGAAGAGAATTATCCTACTCATGACTTAGAGTTTGGTGCGGTTGTATTTGCTTTTAAGATTTGGAAGCACTATCTTTTTGGGGCTATTTACAAGGAGTTTTCAGATCATAAAAGTTTGAAAAACATTTATACCCAGAAAGAGCCGAACATGAGGCAGCAACGGTGGATGGAGTTATTTGGCGACTGTGACATGGAAATTTTCTATCATAAGGGTAAAGCTAATGTGGTGGCGGAGGCGTTGAGTAGAAAGAGTGTAAGTTCCTTATGTACAGCTACGTCTTTGATGCGGTTGAGAGATGAAGTTGCGAAGATGGGAGTTAGTGGGATTCGCAAAAGAGGGGTTACCAATGATTTGACTATCGAGACGGAGTTGTATGATGACATCCGGAGGAAGCAACTATTTGACCCCAGGATTCAGCTATGGAGGAAGGGAGTAGTTGAGGGTACTACTCCTAGATTTTCGATTCATACGGATGGGAGTGCTCGGTTGGAGGGGTGGTGGTGTGTGCCTACTGATGTGGAGCTAAGGAAACTGATTATGACCAAGGCTCGTTTTACTCCTTATTCGGTGCATCCGGGTAAAGATAAGTTATACAAGAACCTGAAGAAGACGTTTTTGTGGCCAAGACTGAAGAGATATGTGGCAGAGTTTGTGGCGATTTATTTGACGTGTTAGCGGGTCATATGAGAGCAGCGAAGACTCATGGTAAGATTCAGTCTCTTGAGGTTCTGGAGTGGAAATGAGAGTCAATATCAATGGATATTATTGTGGGATTTCCGAGGTCGCAGAAAGGTAACAATATATGATTTAGGTGATCGTGGATCGACTAACTAAGTCAGCTCACTTCATTTCTATGAAGGATACAAGGAACAAGATTGAGTTGGCATCGGCTTATAGGGAGAATTTAGTGAAGCTTCATGGGGTTCCGAGGTGTTAGATCGTGATGCGCGGATTATTTCTCGGTTTTGGCAAGAGTTGCAGGAATTAATGGGGACAACCTTAAAGATGAGTAAAACAATTCATCCGATGACGGATGGTCAGGCGGAGAGGACGATCAACACCTTAGAGGATATGTTGAGAGCGTGTGTTTTATCATTCAGTGGTAGTTGGGAGGATAAGCTGGACATGATCGAGTTTTATAACAACAACAATTACCATGCGAGCATTAGGATAGCGTTGTTCGAGGCGTTGTATAGGAGGAGATGTAGGAGTCCGGTTTGTTAGGATGATATCTATGAATCTATGATTTTGGGACCGCAGATCGACAAAAGAGTTATGTTGATCTACATCGGCGGGACATTGAGTTTCAGGTGGGAGACAAGTTTCTGCTTAAAGTTTCACCTATGCGGGGAGTGATGAGGTTTGGCAGAGGAGCAAGTTGAGTCATAAATTCATTGGCTCTTATGAGATCTTGGATCGGATTGGAGAGATGGCATGTCGATTAGCTTTGCCACCCGCTCTTAATCAGGTTCACAGCGTATTCCATGTATCGCAGCTGCAGGAAGTACGTTAGTGATCCATTGCATGTTCTAGAGGCTAAGACTATTGAGTTGGATAAGGCACTCACGTATGTTGAGCTGCCAAAAGAGATATTGGACCATAAAGTGCGAAACACAAGGAATTGGAAGACGACATTGCTTAAGGTGTTATGGTCTAACCATAATATGGAGGTGGCCACTTGGGGACCGAGGACTCTATGAAGAAGTGGCATCCGCCTTCTTTTTATCAGGTATGTGTGGTTATGGGGACGTAACCTTATTCTTAAGGGGCGGGGCGGGGCGGGGCGGGGCGGGAGGGGGGGGGAGGGGGGGTAGGAAATAATCGCGGTGATTTTGATTGGTGTTAATTGTAGTTAGCGATGTTAGTATAATCGTGGCATGTTGAGAATCAATGGTTATGTCATGAAGTGTCATGTTGAATCGTTGGTAGAAGTCTTGCGTTGTGGTTATTACAAGTGTTGAGTCGCAAACTTTGAGGACGAAGTTTGTTCTTAAGGAGAGAAGACTGTATTACTCTGTCGAGTAGAATGTACTCGACCAAGTTGTGTCTTTTCTTGGCCGAGTTGGATGTATTCGGCCGAGTAAGTCGAGTTTGTCGCTTAGGTAGCCTTCTGGCTAAGTGGCACTCGGCCGAGTATGGTGAGTACTGGACCGTGTGCAGTATACTCGGCTGAGTGTCTTATGCACTTGACCGAGTGCACCAGACTGACGGGTTTTCTTAGCGGTTTTGGATTAAGATAATTAAGAGCTTATATATATAATCCATCAGTTAATATTTCATTTTAAAACCCCAAAAAAATTTCAAACATCTCCTTAATCACCTTAATCCATCACTAAGCTCGTGATTGCCATTGATTTTTCGTTGGAGTCATTTGTTTGCATCGATCTTATTGTAAGTATCCTTATCTATAATCTTTTTAGTCTTATGGGGTAGACTTATTGGAACTCTAATCTGTTTTAAGGATGAGAAATTAGATTATTTTTATTTTGGATTATTGTATATTATTAAGTGGAGAATTCGTAGAGGAATGATTCTAGTCTTACGTGCCATTATTGCGGATTGCTTTGAGGTAGGGTTTCCCTACTCATTACATTTATATGTTGATTGTTTATGATTGTTGTTGATGATGATGGTTGATGATGATGATGATGATGGTAATAATGATTGTGATTGTGATTGTGACTGTGATTGGTTCTATATTGCTGGTCCGTTGCGGGAGACGGTTCCACTCTCTAAGTTCGCCTCTTGCGGCTACCGCCACAAGAGGGTTGTGCACATTAATGTTTTGGGAACTCTCGCTGCGATGAGAGGGGCTTTTGATGTCCAGTGTTGCGATCTGACATCTATAAGTTGTACGTCGTCTAGATATGCAGTCTGACGCTGGCAGGGGTTACTGTTTCGGTGGGAACTCGGTTACTGGAGTTTGGAGTTGATACTAGTTTCTTTGTTCTGGTTATTTGATTATGATATTGAATTGGTTGATGTATGAATGTACTGACCCTTTCTCTGTTTTCGAAATTGTTGTGAACCATTGGTGAATAATGAGCAAGAGTTTAGCAGGTATTCCTGTGAGCACGCGTCGGGATTGGATGACATGTCGATGGATGATGAGTCTTAGCTTCTGTTGTGTCTTAGTCCGTAGACTTTCTTTTTGAGTTGCTACATTAGTTTGCAAACTTTGTAATTGACATTTGATTTGAGACAATGTTGTAATCACATTAAACTTTGCTTTTAATTAAATGTTGTTTCGTTGTTGTCTATATGATATTGATTACCTCGGGCAACCGAGATGGTAGCGCTTTTATTTACTAAGGTAGGCATTGGTTAAACTCTTTCGTAGACGAGGGTGTTAGAGATGGTACCATCTAGGGTATGTCGAGGGCCCTCCATGCAGCTTATTATCCTCTCGGTCACACAAAACGAGGTAAAAACCGCATTAAGTGACGATTTACCTACAAAACCAAGATAAAACCAAGAAAAGTGCTAAAGAAAGATAATGCATAAAAAATAGCTCCTTTAGAGCATCCAAAGCAAGCAAAATAAGACAAATAAAGGCGGAAAAATAGGGTGAAATGACCTTATATCAAACCTCCCCAAACCAAACCCTTATTCGTCCAAAGTAAGAATGAGCAAAGCCTTGACCCTTATTCAACTACACTAATAGCATAACCGACACAAGACAATCAACGGGACTTGGTCCGTCCCTTCAACTTACAGCAAGAAATCCGTGAGGTAGGATGCCCTCTTGCAAGGCAAGTGGGGTCATGCCAAAATCCTTACGCACCTTAGCGAATTAAGCACTCAAAAGAAACAAGGATGCATCTACAAAACTAAATGATCACATGCTCATCCATGTCCCGGGAGTCATCTAAAGCGGAAACAATTCAAGCATGAATACTCATATGTAGTTACTAATTTTAAGAAGAACTAAGTCTAAGACTATAATGATGAATCACCTCCTGATTGTGTAAAACTAGTACATTTTGCTTACATTCACTAAGATGCGTTGTCAAGGGTGATAAAGCGGGGTGGAAAGTTAGGTGCCCATGGTGTTAGATGAAATTGTAGTCTCGTAATTCCGCCTCTAACCTAAGTGAAAGGAAGGGTCTTCCCTTCTCAACTAAGCAACATAGGTGGAATCATCAATAAATGTAAGGAGCAATAAGTCAGAGTTTTTATTCAATTGTTTTTGAAATTTTTGAGATTTTTGTTTCATTTTTGTTTGTTTTTGAGACTTTGATATCTCTTTGTTTCACTTTTGGAGGTTGTTTGATTAAAGTACTTTTGGTAGCAAGGTAGCCAAGCAAAGGGTGTGCGGCGAAGACCAATAATAAGCAAATCCTCGCCGAAGCGACATCAAGAGCGAGTCCATATGTAGTGATCAGGGTACTCTTGAAAAGCCCAAAAGCCTCTTTTTGCACTCCCTCAGTTAAGACAATCAATGATAGGTGACAAAATTGCAAACCTTGTTTTTATTTGTAATTAAACTCATTTTTGTATTTGTGATAACACATCTCATATTTTTTGTAAAATGTAAAGATAGAATATGATGATGATAAGTTGCATGGCTTTGAGAGTCACCTAGGAAAGCGGTCACCAAAGAATTATCACACCATGGGGGTGATCGAGATGGTCAAATGCATGCCCTTGACTAAACTTTAGGAAATGGACCGAAACAATAATAAAAGTACACAACAAAGGGTGTCTCAAATCTATTTTAAAAGACAAAGTGCTAAGTAAAAATAGTATTTACATTGGCATATCCATGCTTGTCAAGATTCAAATTTAGGAATTTAAAGACTATTTACTTAAATGCAACTAAATGCCATGATGCAATTTTAACAAATATATCCAAATCTCATGCAATGCTCTAACAAACTACATACCACATAATCTAATGCATCTCCTAACAGCACATAGGTTACACATATCCGCCAAATCATCAAAATCCACATCACACAATCATCAACACACACCTCCAAACTTCTCATGTGACAAAACGAAGTAAAGGAAGAAAAGGGAGAAGTGATAAAACGATCATACCGCGGCGGTCTTCATTTTCCCTTCACTACGTCTCTTAGTGATGTGTAGTGCACCTAATTATGGAGATTAGAAGCAAACAACAATGTATATATACAAGCTAACTTTTAGAACTTTTATTTCAAATGATTTTTGTGACACCCTCAAATTTGCGGAAAGATAAAAAAGTACTTTAAATAAATAAAAGATGAGAATACGTTTCTAATAGGTTCACTTTAGTAAAAATCGGTAAATTTTAAAACCGGAACCTACTATTAAATATATTCATCATAACAAAGGTGTCTTAAACAAAAAGGTTCATAACAAAAAGAAATAATATTATACATAAAAAGTATCTAAAACGGGAGACATATATCCCGTATAAATACGGAAATAAAAGAGTGTATAATATATACAATCCTAAGAACCGAATATAGGTCCAAGGTAATACTTCACTCGCTAGCCCGTCAATGTACCCAAGTATGCATCACAAACCTGCCAACCGCATTAAATATAAACACGGAAGCCACAGTCAGTGGGGAGTAACTCCGAGTTCTCCCAGCCACGAAATGTCGAGTTTAATTAAACATGAATAACATAAAAGCAATGTATATGGAAAATACAAAACCTTACCATATATGATATGCTTTTCATGTTATGAAACAATTAACTAACATATAACCTAGCATATGAAAGCTATCATGTGAATCCGATAATAAACTATAACACGAGGTAGGGAAGCTGGTATGCTAGCTCAGAGGTTACATTTAAAACATGGCCTGATACACTCAAACCCTAATCATACCAGATATCTGTGAACAGTTACATCCGGTAATCCAAACTCTACACCTTAGCCGGCTTGCATCTCACCTTCTAAATTCATAGAATCATACAAACATGAAAGACCAATACGTCTACAAACAGGCATAAGTTCTTAGCACAGTCAATAGTCGACTTCTGTCACTCGAGGCTATACCACAAGGTAGGAAAACATCCTAGTCCTAGACTGATCAGACCTAGCGACAACAGCTATTCCATTCCCCGTCCCATGACCAAAAGTACATGAGAATCTCTACTAGGCGACCCCCTAAGCAGAGTTGGCTAGTACTTAAGCTGGCTTCATTCCCAAAGTGGAAGCAATTAGGCAGCCATGCCCCAGCTTGGATATAAACCCACCAAGCCGGGAACACAAAAGCTATCAAGCCATGAACATATACTCGTTAAAGATAGTAAGGCCTATCAATGTCATGGTCCAAGATACTAATTTAGAATTAGAATGGTCAAGACGCCATATACTCATAATTCTCTATGGGTACTTAGTCAACACGACACATATCATACAATCAAACAGTCACGGGAAAAACTT
>JAIUZE010005432.1:0-56228 GCA_022085475.1 Heliosperma pusillum
ATTTTATATAGTGTATTAGGGTTGGATTAGTGGTTAATTAAAAAACAAGAGAGAGAGTGGAAAATTAGTCCATTAATCTTCTTTTGGGAGCACCAATCTCAGCCATCCATCTTCCTTCATCCAATGGTCCAAAATAGGACTCAAGGACTCTAAGGAAGAGGGTGGACTCAATTGATCTTTCCTCTATATATATATATATATATATATATATATATATATGTATATAGAAATTGCATCTAGTGAGTCCACATATCTTAGGTGAGTACGTCTCGCGATTCTCCACCGTTAGATCTTACACAAATCAAGGGATGAGATTAATGCTTGACTGACATATAAAAACCCTCTAATTCTCAATATTTGGACCTCATAAGTCATAACTGAATCAGACTTTCTCTCTCCCCCCTCTCTCTCTAATCACATTCTTCTTAAGAACCCTAACTTTTCCCCCAATTTTGGAATTTTTATGAAATTACATGCGTTTTGCTGTTCATATGCGTTTTTTTGTAATTTATGATTCAATCAATCAGAGTTGTTCAATTAAACTCTGATTTCGTATACTTCAATCGCTTATCTTCAATCAATTTCCAGGTTAGTTTTACTTGATTTCGAAATTCTGATTCAATTACAACAAACGACTTTTTATTTCAATTTGTTTTAATTGATATTCAACTTAGAATGTCAATTTTATCTATTCAAGTAATTCACGATTCTATTAGTTTAATCAATTCGAGAAATTCATAGTTCTATCAATTCAAGATTGAATCAGTTCAATAATTGAAAAAACTTGATAAATCTCTGATTTTAGATCCTTTTATTTGTGCGACATAGTATGTAATAATTTTTCTGTTTTATTTCGCGTTAATGAGTAGAGGTTTACAAATTAATTCCGTCACTTTACTTTGCCTTTCATTTCCTACTTTGTTGTTGTTGTTGTTGTTGTTGTTGTTGATGATGATGATGTTGTTGCTGTCGTCGTCGTTGTTGTTATCGTCGTTGTCGTCACAATGTTACAGTTGCATTGGAATATTAATGATACTGTAAAGTCGTTACAATGTGCACCTTTACAACTACGTTTGTTGTAGCATAATCATGTTTTGTTGTCTATGCTTTGTTAACATATATAGTTTTACAGTATTAATGATAGTTTAAACTCATTCCCTCGTTGCATTAACAACACTACTGTTTTGTTTTTATGTTGCAGTATGCTCAATCTCTTATTGTGATACTAACATTGTTACAGTATTATTTATATTCTCCTCCTCATCTCTTGTTTTCGTAGTATGTTTTTTGCTTGTTGTCTATTCATAGAGTAACAGTCTTACTGTAACATCACTCACGTACTGCAGTAACAACACTCTATTGACTATGGCGTTTAGTAATCATAAATGTTCATATCTTGTTCTAACATTGATTAACATTGACATTAACACTCATTTACATTGTAATGAGTTCATACATTCTTTGTAAGAAACAAAAATTCGCGAAATATCTCGAATTAGGTATCTTGCAATTACAATTTGCACCTATTACTCACTTTTATGTTGATTTTTCTATTATTCGATGTTTTCCTGTAATTTTTACTAACCTGTATAAATTAAGGTAATTTGTAAGAATCAAATGATTTTTGGCTAATTTTATCATAAAATTAACTTTTACGATGTATATGAATCCTATCTTATGATTGTGGGACTTGTTATAACGGATGTAAGAAAGATAAATAAGTACGTGAAAAAAGAAAACAGATTTACGTAGTTCACTAACAACTTGTTAGCTACGTCCACGGGCAAAAGGGAAGGATAATATTGATCTTGAGGAATTACAGATTTCAGAGTATACTCGTTAGAGTATTCAGATTTCAGATGACTCAGACAGATTGACAGATTTCTGAATGAACAAAACAGACGGCTTAGGAAAGATTATATAGTACTCTAATAACAGATGTTTCCTAAACAAATTTACGAAACCCTAACAGACATAGGAAACCCTATAGTAATTTCCTAAACAGACAAGGATACTAAATAATAGTTTCCTAAACAAATAAGGAAACTACATCAGATGCGGAATCCGAACAGATTCAAGGCATATTCTAACAAATCTCCACCTTGACTTGAATCCTCTCACAATCAGACAGTTGTAACACATGCACCATAACTATGCCAGGTGTACCAGACGCACTAAAATAGTGCCAGATGTACCAGACGCACAAAACTAGTGCCATGTGTACCAAATGCACAAAACTAGTGCCAGATGTACCAGATGATCCCCTACCTTCTGCCTTAGATATTGCCCACGACGGGGCAATCAGATACTTCTAACAATTAGCAAGTCCAAACAATGTTGAATTTTGCTATTCGGAACAACAACAGAACCTGACAGCGTAAAACCTTGAAGGCAATACAAGTTACCACACTTAACACCTTTCAGAACCACATTTGAACCTTTGCAGACTTTCAGAACTCCACCTTCGCCTTGAAAACTGAAACCCTTACTGTCCAACGTACTTAAGGAAATCAGATTCTTTGTCATTAGTGGAACATGTCTAACCTCGTTCAATGTGCATAATTTACCATCTTGTCTTCGTATTTTAATTGAGCCAATTCCAACCGCCTTACAAACAGTCCCGTTAGCCATAAAAATATCGCCACCATCTACCTGCTTGTAGGTTGTAAAACACTCCATGCGCGGACATATATGATAGGCTGCTCCCAAATCCAGAATCCACACATCGTTAGGATGCATGTATTTATCAGCAACTAGAGCATAATCATCTTCAGAATTGGTATCTGCTATTGCAACAGTATCTGGTGCTTTGTTCTGTTTTTCTTTCTTGGGGCAGTCGAATTTCCAGTGCCCCTTCTCTTTACAGTAATTGCAGATATCACTAGGTTTAGGACCCGTATAAATTGGTTTGTTGAATTTCTTCTTCCCCGAATTTCCTCGCCCATAACCCCCGCTAGGTACTAACACTATAGCCTGATTATCTGCAACTGTACCAAATGCCTTATGGCGCAACTCTCTAGTGTGAAGGGATGATCTAACTTCCTCTAGAGAAACAGTATCTTTACCCACAATAAAAGATTGCACAAAATTCTCATAATACAATGGTAACGAAACTAACAGAATTAATGCGGCATCCTCGTCCTCAACTTTAACATCAATGTTACGCAATTCTAATAAAATTGCGTTTAACCTATCTAAGTGTTCTTGAAGAGAAGTACCTTCCTGCATTTTCAGACTAAACATATATATGCTGCTTCAGAAGAAACTTATTGGTTAAAGAGTTTGTCATATAAAGACTCTCAAGTTTTAACCATAGACCTTGCGCAGATTCCTCCTCTGCGACTTCAATGATAACATCATCAGCAAGACACAACATAATCGTCGAGTGTGCCTTCTCCTCCAGAATAGCCATCTCAGCTGTGACGGGTTCTGCCGCCTTCTTCACAAGCGGCGCCCAAAGCTCTTGTTGTTTCAACAATGCCCCTGTGAATTTATCAATCTTCACGCTGATTCCAGACATCTTTCTTACCAGATTCAGGAGCCCAGATAAATCTGGCTCTGATACCAGTTTGTTATAACGGATGTAAGAAAGATAAATAAAAGCGTGAAGAAAGACAACAGATTTACGTGGTTCACTAACAATTTGTTAGCTACGTCCACCAGCAGAAGGGAAGAATATTATTGATCTTGAGGAATTACATATTTCAGAGTATACTCGGCAGAGTATTCAGATTTCAGATGACTCCGACACATTGACAGATTTATGAATGAACAAAACATACGACTTATGAGAGTTTATATAGTAATCTAATAACATATGTTTCCTAAACAGAATTAGGAAACCCTAACAGACATAGGAAACCCTATAATAATTTTCTAAACAGAAAAGAAAACTAAATAATAGTTTCCTAAACAAATAAGGAAACTAAATCAGATGCGGAATCCGAACAGATTCAAGGCATATTCTAACAGGACTTATTGTTGCTTCTTACTCAACATAAGCATATTTTCACAGAAGCTTCACCTTCAATGTGCAGCAGATGCTATGGAGTTGCATTTTTCATTGCAGCGGAATATTTTATGAATATCGTGTATTACAGTAGCAGTGTTACTGTAATGGTGTGACTGTAACATCAAGTGGAATGCAATCGATACATGAAATTTAGTATTCATGATGAAATTTTAATGAATCTTATGTCGATCAATTTAGGAAGGATTAAGATTATTCTTTGAGGAAATTGTGTGCTTTATTTAACTTTGTTACAGTAATGGTTATGATCAAGTTACAGTAACTGTTTAATGTGTTACAGTAATATGGAACTTGCTAGCCCTGTGTTACAGTAATGCATTGAGAATTTTATGGGGTTATTTGACATTGATTTCTTGTACAGTTGTGAATGTCTTGTTGGCGTAATATAGTCTTGTTTCTATTCTATAAGCAATGAGAAACCATAAATAGATGACATCATAAACTATTATAATATTTTGGTTACAAAATTTTCAAAGAATCCTAGTCATTTTCCTGACAAGACCTCTATTGTTATTCATCTCATTTAAAATTTTGAATAGTTCGTTTAAAGGCTATTGGCTCAAATGGGAGAGCGATGTGCAAACCTTGCACATAGGTAATTAGGTATTGGTTCAAATCCCATATAACCTATTTATTTTAAGATCGTTTTGTAAACCTTTTAAGCGGCCACATAACCTAATATGACTTATTCTGCGGTCCACACCACTTTGTTAGTTTAGTTTATTAGAGATTGGTGTGCATTCCTCTTTTTTTTAGTTGATGATGAATTGTATCATTGGTAGTTTGGTACTGTAACATCATTACTTATTAAAGTAACAATGTTACTGTAACAGGATTATTGTAACATGGTTACTGTAACATCATTGATTCATCAAAATAACATGGAAACAATATTAAAAGTTCCAATTATAATTTATTTCATCAACAAAAGGCAGTGAATACACATCCGTCCAGGTTCTTTTGATATGGTAAACTGTTTCGCAACAACGCATCACAATAATTTGAAAAGTCTACAATAATTATACATTATAATCTACATCAAAATATGACAAGAATGTTAACAATCGCAACTAGCATTTTAACTTCAATAACGTTGCCTTCCTCATACTTATCTTCATGACTAATTAGTCATTGTTGTGCTCTTTTTTGTATATACAGTCTTCTTGCGCCCCATTTTTTCTGTTGGTTGATTTCTCAAACCATGCTCTTCAAATTTTCAGACATTCAAAACAAAATGTTCGACCATTAATAACTAAACATATATGAAAGGTTGGTCCATCATTAATGTAACACCCCACATTTGTTGAAGAGGTCCATTGATAAGTTTAAATGACTAGTGCTTAAAGGGATTGTAAGTACTACTCATATCAACAAAGTGCACTTTCTTTTCTGGTTGTCCATGCAAAAGAACTCAAAAGTTAAGCGTGCTTGACTGAGAGTAGTCTTAGGATGGGTGACCTCCTGAGAAGGTTCCCGGGATGTGCATGAGTGAGGACAAAATGCGCTAGAAAGGACCTGTGTTGATCTGTGGGCCATGTACACAGCCTGGAGAGCTATCGTGAGTGACCGCTCCCGACCCAAGGTTTGGGCCGGGGTGTTACAAATGGTATCAGAGCAACCCTGCGACCGTGTGGTGATGGCGGCAGTTGTTATACGCTCCTGGAGGCAGTTGTTATACGCTCCATTGTGATCACCCACCTAGCGGGGGAGGATTCTGGGTTAGCGGTTATGCTCCCAGGCGCAACGAGGACGTTGCGTTCTTCAAGTGAGGGTGATTGTAACACCCCACGTTATTTGAAGAGGTCCATTGATAGGCTTATATGACTAGTGCTTAAAAGGATTGAAAGTACTACTCATATCAACAAAGTGCACTTTCTTTTCTGGTCATCCATGCAAAAGAACTCAAAAGTTAAGCGTGCTTGACTGAGAGTAGTCTTAGGATGGGTGACCTCCTGGGAAGGTTCCCGGGATGTGCATGAGTGAGGACAAAATGCGCTAGAAAGGACCTGTGTTGATCTGTGGGCCATGTACACAGCCTGGAGAGCTATCGTGAGTGACCGCTCCCGACCCAAGGTTTGGGCCGGGGTGTTACAATTAATGATAATTATACAGTAACAATAATACAGTAACTTATAATTACAATGTTATGCAGTCAACTTTAATTGAAAAAAACACGTACAATACGTAAATCAAATATACAATGTTTTAACTTCCCTCTTGTTTCAAAAACGTTCTGGCTAAAGTATTTCAAGTTCATCTCTATCATACAGTAATAATGTTATAGTAACACTATTACATTAACATGTGTCCAGTATGTTACGAAAGCTAATCATCACATTTAGCCCAATTTTCACGAAAATAAGTATAAGTATGAATAGCAAGCAAATCAAAATTGAGTATTTACTCAGTTTATACAAATCGTCAACCCTAATTTTTAGGCGAAAATTAAAATATAAAGAAACATTGATATCAATAACGAGCAAAACAAAATCGAATATCAACTAATCAGTTTTCACAAATCACTAACCCTAATGTTTTCATCGAAAATAAACCACGAAGAAACACATAAAGCAATTAGTATTTTCTTCATATCAATATCAACAATAAGTGAAAGATTTAATAACTGAACGATTTCTTCATATCATACAAAAATAATTTAAAGACAATTAGCATAGAAATAATCGATTCATACCTCTTATTATGTTTGAATCGGAAGTAAGAGATTCACAATTGAACAGTTAGGAGATCTTGTGTTGATTGTTAGAAGATTTATTTTAGATTTTAGTTGATTTTGGAGGTTTATTGATAAGAGAGAAGACACAAGAATGTTATGCATCAAATTACAGTAACAATATTACGGTAACATCATTTATGAGTTTATTACAATATTATGCAATCAAATTTAATTGGAAAAAAACACACCAGAATATACAATGTTATAACATGCAGTATTTCAAGTTCATCTCTATCATGCAGTAATAATGTTACAGTAACATTATTACAGTAACATGTCTCGAGTATGTTACGAAAGCTAATCATCGCATTTATCCTAATTTTCACGAAAACAAGTACTGGTTAGAACCCTAACTTTTCGCACAAACACTGCAATCGACAAAAAAATATACACATACAAATCAAACATAGTTTTTTGACGAAAAATCAATTAATCAATTTGAGCGAAATATGAACCCTAACTTTTTGTTGAATACAAAACTTAAATTAAATAGAAATCAACTATCAATTTAATCATATCAATCAAGAACAACAACAACAACAACAACAACAACAACAACAACAACAACAACAACAACAACAACGATCAATAACACAATCACAACTTAATTTTACAAAAAATAGCGAAAAGTAATAATTATACCTCTTATTTATGTTAAAAAACGGATGAAATCGAATCTTAACTATTTTTTTTTAGATCTTCGTTTGATTTTGATGAGATCGTGCTGAATTTTAATGTTTTTTGAAAGAAAGTTGGTTGAAATAATTTCTCCTGTTTTCTTGTTCAATATTCAACGATTTTAGTTATGAGAGAGACATGGAAAATTTTTAGAGAGAGAAAAATTAAGATAACAATGAGACTTGTGATGCCAGTGTTTAGTTTTTATATTTCTTGTAGATTGCTTGAGGGTGACGTGGCTGAATGAGGGCTGTTGGATCTTCTTCATCCAATGGTCCTTATTGATAGGACCGTACTCACCTAAGAAGCTAGACTCACCGGATGCTCACTATATATATATATATATATATATATATAGAGTCTGACTCCGGTGAGGCAGCAAATTATGGCGAGGCAGCCTGCCTCACCAAACTTCTCACTGGATACTATTTTGTTGGGCTGACTCAAGCCGTGTTGGGCTGACTCAAGCCGTGTTGGGCTGACAATAATTAGGGCATATGACAAACTTCTCTCTGCTTCATCAACATTCACAAACTTCTCTCTGCTTCTTCGTAAGAACAGCATCAACATTCAACATTCTTAATTTCAAAAAATTTCAACGAAATTGCTGCGATTCTACGAAATTGGGCGTTGATATTATCGAAACAACACACAACAACGTCGATATTATCGAAATTGGGCGTCGATTCTACGAAATTCAGAAGAAAATTTCAATTAATTTTCAGGTAATTTCATAATTTCATCAAAATTTAACATATTCATAAAGTCGTTGATTATTTTCATCAAAATTTAACTTTTTTTGTTAACCTCGTCGTTGATTTTGACGTTTTGCAGCTCTGATTGTTATGGAGATTGTAGATACTACAAATAATAGTTCTATTGAAACAGGTATATCGCTTTTTTGCCGCTTTCATTTCGATTTTGTGAATTTAAGACTTGGTGTTGGTGTTAATGGTTGTTGTGCAATAAAGACTTGATTTTGTGTTCATTATATAATACTTTCTATGTCTGTTTGTGAAAAATTTTCCTTCTTAAAGTAGGACATCTGTTTGTGAATCCTACAACTAAGGTATGTGAATCTGAGATCTTAGTTTGTGAAACTCCTATGAAAACTCGTATGAAAACGATTTGAATAATTTATGATCAAGTTTCACAAAATAAGATATAAGATTCACAAAATAGCCACTAGGGTTCACAAAATAAGACATGATTGTGCGATACTTATAATAATCGTTCCGTCATGTTGAGTATTTAATTAAAGCTAAGGTTTGTGAACCTTGACTTTTTTGTGTTGTGAATCTTCGACCCAAGTTTGTGAAACTACTTGAAAATTAGGAATTTTATTTGTTAAAGGAGGGCAACAGTTTGTGAATCCTAAAGCTAAGGTTTGTGAATCTGATATCTTAGTTTGTGAAACTCCTATGAAAACTCATATGAAAAAGTTTTGTGAACAATTTATGATCAAGTTTCACAAAATAAGATATAAGATTCACAAAATAGCCACTAGGGTTCACAAATAAGACATGATTGTGCGATACTTATAATAATCGTTCCGTCATGTTGAGTATTTAATTAAAGCTAAGGTTTGTGAACCTTGACTTTTTGTGTTGTGAATCTTCGACCCAAGTTTGTGAAACTACTTGAAAATTAGGAATTTTATTTGTTAAAGGAGGGAAACAGTTTGTGAATCTTCGACCTAAGTTCGTGAAACTACTTGAAAATTAGGAATTTTATTTGTTAAAGGAGGGCAACAGTTTGTGAAACTTCGACCTAAGTTTGTGAAACTACTTGAAAATTAGGAATTTTCCTTCTTTAAGTAGGGCATCTTTTTGTGAATCCTACGCCTAAGGTTTGTGAATGTGGGATCTTAGTTTGTGAAACTCCTATGAAAACTCATGAATTAGGAATTTTCCTTCTTTAAGTAGGGCATCTTTTTGTGAATCCAACAGCCAAGGTTTGTGAATGTGGGATCTTAGTTTGTGAAACTCCTATGAATACTCATGAAAGTGATTGGAACAATTTATGATCAATTTTATGATCAAGTTTCACAAAATAAGATATTAGATTCACAAATTAGGATATGTTTCTTGAATATGAAACTTGATTTGATGATTTTTTTTTCTTAGGTGTTGATTCCAATGCGAACTCCAACAGAGAGGATAATGTTTCTGTTAACACCATTGGTAGGGTACCACCAATTGATCGTTGACCCAATTGGTAGGGTAACACCAAACACTCTCTGCTTCTTCTTCTTCGTACGAACAATACAATTTCAATACAATTTCAGAAAAAAAGATTTCAATTGCTGCGATTTTTACGAAATTGTTCGTCGATATCATCAAAACAACACCCAAACACTCTCTATCTTACATAAACACCAAACACAAATTCATAATTTCCTCTCTCTATACTTCTTCGTAAGAACAACACCATCAACGTTCTTAATTTCAATCAATTTCTACGCAATTGCTGCGATTCTACGAAATTGGGCGTCGATATTATCGAAACAACAAACAACAACGTGAGCTTAACAAAACTCAGAAGAAAATTTCAATTAAGTTTCAGGTAATTTCATAATTTGTGAATCTTATAGCTACGGTTTGTGAATCTTATAGCTAAGGTTTGTGAATCTTGTACTTTTATGTTGTGAAACTAGTATCTTAGTTTGTGAAGCTGTTATGAAATTAGAAATTTAGTTTGTTAAAGTAGGGCATTTGTTTGTGAATCTTACAGCTAAGATTTATGAAACTTGGACTTTTGTGTTGTAAATCCAGGACCTTAATTTGTTAGATTGACTTTGTGAAAATAAGGAATTTGTTTGTGAATCCTACACGTTTAGGTTTGTGAAACTTGGACTTTTATGTTGTGAATCTAGAACCTCAGTTTGTGAAGCTGCTGTGAAAATATAATTAACTTTGTTAAATTAAGGCATTTGTTAACCTCGTCATT
Source organism: Heliosperma pusillum (assembly GCA_022085475.1). Taxonomy (NCBI): domain Eukaryota; kingdom Viridiplantae; phylum Streptophyta; class Magnoliopsida; order Caryophyllales; family Caryophyllaceae; genus Heliosperma; species Heliosperma pusillum. Next base: position 10,392 of record JAIUZE010005432.1, read on the forward strand.
TCTAATTAATTACAACGTTGATTTTGACGTTTTGCAGCTCTGATTGTTATGGAGATTGTAGATATTACAAATAATAGTTCTATTGAAACAGGTATATCGCTTTTTTGCCGCTTTCATTTCGATTTTGTGAATTTAAGACTTGGTGTTGGTGTTAATGGTTGCTATGCAATAAAGACTTGATTTTGTGTTCATTATATAATACTTTCTATGTCTGTTTGTGAAAATTTTTCCTACAGCTAAGGTTTGTGAATCCTACAGCTAAGGTTTGTGAATCTGAGATCTTAGTTTGTGAAACTCCTATGAAAACTCGTATGAAAACGATTTGAACAATTTATGATCAAGTTTCACAAAATAAGATATAAGATTCACAAAATAGCCACCAGGGTTCACAAAATAAGACATGATTGTGCGATACTTATAATAATCGTTCCGTCATGTTGAGTATTTAATTACAGCTAAGGTTTGTGAACCTTGACTTTTTGTGTTGTGAATCTTCGACCCAAGTTTGTGAAACTACTTGAAAATTAGGAATTTTATTTGTTAAAGGAGGGCATCAGTTTATGAATCATACAGCTAAGGTTTGTGAATCTGATATCTTAGTTTGTGAAACTCCTATGAAAACTCGTATGAAAACGATTTGAACAATTTATGATCAACTTTCACAAAATAAGATATAAGATTCACAAAATAGCCACTAGGATTCACAAAATAAGACATGATTTTGCGAAACTTATAATAATCGTTCCGTCATGTTGAGTATTTAATTACAGCTAAGGTTTGTGAACCTTGACTTTTTATGTTGTGAAACTTCGACCTAAGTTTGTGAAACTAATCGAAAATTAGGAATTTTATTTGTTAAAGTAGGGCATCTTTTTGTGAATCCTACAGCCAAGGTTTGTGAATGTGGGATCTTAGTTTGTGAAACTCCTATGAAAACTCATGAAAGCGATTTGAACAATTTATGATCAAGTTTCACAAAATAAGATATAAGATTCACAAAACAGCCACTAGGATTCACAAAATAAGACATGATTTTGCGAAACTTATAATAATCGTTCCGTCATGTTGAGTATTTAATTACAGCTAAGGTTTGTGAACCTTGACTTTTTGTGTTGTGAATCTTCGACCCAAGTTTATGAAACTAATCGAAAATTAGGATTTTTTTTGTTAAAGTAGGGCATCTATTTGTGAATCCAACAGCCAAGGTTTGTGAATGTGGGATCTTAGTTTGTGAAACTCCTATGAAATCTCATGAAAGCGATTTGAACAATTTATGATCAAGTTTATGATCAAGTTTCACAAAATAAGATATTAGATTCACAAATTAGGCACTAGGATTCACAAAAGTGTTAAAAGTGTTGTTGATAGTACATTTTTCACTGGTATTTTGCGACTGGTTGTTTATAAATATTATGGGTGAAATATGTAGGGACTGCGGGGGTGTGGAGGATAGCTGCCATTAACGAGGCAGGAGGATGGAATGATAGAACTACTGTGGAAGACATAGATCTTGCTGTTCGAGCTAGTCTCCGAGGCTGGAAGTTTCTTTATCTTGGTGATCTTCAGGTACATTAGAATCCATAGTTGACAATATTTCCTATTAATCCGTCTGATTATAAGACTATTGTATATTCATTGGACATTGGCTTGGGATTAAGATAAATATGAGCTTTCGGAATTAAATTCATGTCATTTCCTTGTATCCTTGTTTTAAGATGAAAATGAGCTTCCGGGATTAAAACAAGTCATTTTATATAACCTGCTTACCTGCTAGCAATCCGAATGTTGGATAAAACATGAACAACGGATATTAATATGATTTCGGGATTGATTTTAGGTGAAAAGTGAACTCCCAAGTACATTCAAGGCTTTCCGTTTTCAGCAACATAGATGGTCTTGTGGCCCTGCCAATCTCTTCAGGAAAATGTCAATGGAGATCATTAGGAATAAGGTCAGCTTAGAATATCATAAATCTTCAAACCAAAATTACATGTTTTTGGACACATTTACTAAATACATTTTTTCTTCTTCTGAATAATTCGTAATGCAGAAAGTGAAGTTCTGAAAGAAAGTATATGTGATTTACAGCTTCTTCCTCGTCCGAAAAATCACTGCCCATATGGTGACCTTTTTGTTCTATTGTTTGGTGCTTCCATTGACTGTACTTGTCCCTGAAGTCCAAGTCCCTATGTGGGGGGCCGTTTATATTCCTTCCATCATCACCGTCTTAAACTCTGTCGGAACTCCGAGGTAAATCTAAACGCAAAATTATGCTTTTTTCTCTTAATTAAACCGATGGTCCTAGCTTATGTCTGCTAAGCCAAATGGCAATGTCCTTGAGTGTCGATACTGATAAGAAGGATTCAAAAACACGTCGATATGTTCCTCACTTGACAAAAAAACAATGTGTGTCCTACATTTCGTCCACCTAATCGTTAGTACTTGTAAATGTATTTCAGGTCAGTTCATCTGCTCTTTTACTGGGTTTTGTTTGAGAATGTGATGTCTTTGCACCGGACCAAGGCAACACTGATCGGTCTCTTTGAAGTCGGAAGAGTAAATGAGTGGTTTGTCACTAAGAAACTCGGAGATTCTCAGAAAAACAAGGGAGGCAAGGAAAATAAGACTACCAGTAATCTTAAAGTTGCGTTTATGAAGGCAAGGGCCAAAATTTTTGACAGGTAAATGATTTTTTTGATGTCGATGCTTCTGTTCTTTCCCAGTGTTTGCTTCTAAACCTACATACATGCGTTGTACCCAGCTATGTCGACCCTACCAAGTAGACCCGAAACTGATTTGACGCAACCCTAAACTAATGTGATCCTCAACTGCCCCAACTGACAAATTTGAAACAATTAGCTTTGATCTTTGCATGACTGACTGTTCTATAAGTCTTGTAACTAACATGAAGCGGATAGATTCAGTTCAGCCTTATGTGGGACGGGTTAATTTACAGCAATGGGCAGTAATATATCAATGAAGCTGCGGTTGATAGGCAAAAATTTCCTTGCTTACAAATAATTTGGTGGCTAAACAATTTCCGTATTCAAATTTGACAGAATGAACTTCTTGGAGCTCGCGGTAGGAGTATTCCTCTTTTCTAGTGGATGCTACGATTATTATCATGGAAAATGGAGCTTCTGGGTTTACTTCTTCCTCCAAAGCATCACCTTCTTCATTGCTGGGTTTGGCTATGTCGGCACCAATATATGATTCGGATCCCTGTAGAAGGCGAGATTACATCATCTCGAAGCACAATAAATACAGTCTCTTCTCGTTAGACCTCGGATATACAAAATGTGCATAATCGGGGTTGATTTCGTTCACCATTTTTGAACCAGCAAGAGATACATATAGATCATACTCGGGTGAAATTGTAAACTAGTACTGAAGACAAAAGATGAAAGTAAAGTATGTGTCTTTGTAGAAAATTGACTGGCTTTCAAGGATCAGAAGTATTTTATTTATTTGTTACAGTTTGTTAGCTTGCTTGGATATGCTATAGTTGAGGTTACATGGTCATAAACTATAAATTTGTGATAGTATAGTAGTATTTGTTTTAGATTTCAAAATATGTACTCAGAAGTTGAAACATTTTAGGAACTTCATTGTTGTCTATTGGTTTAACATTCCGAAATGCAATTGTTTCATGATCACATAAAGCAGTTACAAGATCACTGGTGGCTAGCCACAACATCAGCCATCGGAATACTTGTTTCACAAAGTCAGGTCCTAGATCCACAACTTAACAAACATATATGCATCATATCATTAACTTTTCACCGTGACTGGCCGACTATTATAAGGTTCACAAAATCATACTTAAGTTTCACAAAGTCAGGAACTAGATTCACGACTAAACAAACATATGTGCATCATATGATTAACGTTTCACCATGACAGACCGACTATCACAACACAACAAGCCAAGTTTCACAAACCTAAGCTGTAGAATTCACAAACAGATAGCCTACTGTAACAAATAAATTTTGTCGTTCCAGTAACTTGTACTCCATATATAATTTTCAAATATGTAAATAAGATTAAGAAAAAAAGAAGTATTCAATACTACAATTTAATAGGATAGAGCAAGTATTGGTTAACTGAGTAGAGATGCCATTCCATATGCCCCCATCAATTTTTCTAGCTTCAAATCCAGAATCTAATCTCTTATTTTTTCGTTGACAAAAGCAAGCAACTCAATGAAAAACTCAAATACACAGCTAATATTCAAGGCATTGATTGAAACTATGACTTTGTATAAACATTAAATTTTAAGAGTCAATGAATGGTGATACTAACCAAAGATGAACAATTACGTTTTTTTGCTATTCATAACTAACATCGAATCGAGATATTTCCGCTATCTTTTAGACAGTTAGAATATTAGGTAGCATAACTAACACTTGAATCATCATCAGTAGCAGCAACACTATAAACCTTAGGAATAGAAATCACAAAAATCAACCTAATAATCCATAGGAAATTATAAAAAAGCAAAAATAATGAAACGAAACACTAAAACGATTAGAAAGAAGCGTACAAAGTCGAAATGTCGGAGAAATAAAATGAGAAATCGCGAAAAAATTGCAAAACAGGAAAAACAAAACTCACTATATAAACTAATTAAAGAAGTTTATGACAATTATTTGACAACTTAGGATGAATCGAAATTAGGAAATAAAAAGAAGAAGAAGTAGAAGAAGAAACACAGCAGTAATAATATTACATCAGTCCACCATTTTCGAACCTTAAAGAAGAAGAAGAAGTAGAAGAAGAAACGACCTTAAAAGCTTCGAGCTAAGTTCATCAATGGCTCCACCGCCGATTTAATCCGATCAATTGAATCGACGTTGGGAGTAACTATATCATCCGATCCTAATCTATCGTTAATCATCTTATCAACTTCATTAGCGTTAATTCTAGGGTTTGCGTTCATTTTATGGAGAAGATCTAGCGATGGCGGTGCGAATTCCAAGGTTATACTTCCTCCGAAGCCATTGAAGACTGATGTTGAAGATGATGATGAACTTGAACTTGTTGCTTCTGGTAAAATTAAAGTTACTCTTTTGATTTGATTTGATTTAATTTGATTGATTGATTAATTATTTTGGTGATTATGATTTGTGGTTGAATGTTGTTGCTTGTTGATTGGATCTGCATTTGGTAGAGTTCGTCGCGGTTTTGAGTTTAGCTCAGTATCAGAGAGAAAGAGGAAATAAAAAGAAGTCTTCAATCATTCAGATTTTTATAGTTGAATTGAGGTTGTAAGTATTGCAACGTGGCACAATCTGGTGCTTCAATTTCTTTTTAATTGGACGGTGGAGATGGGTTCAGCTGCCTCACCCTAAGGAGGGTGCCTCACATGATTCAATTCCTATATATATATATATATATATATATCTTTCTTGATGGACACAGCTCATAGCCTAATAGGTTGGTTTGTCCATAAATCCGAATGTGAATAAAATATTCTCTATAATAAAGTATAGAAATGTGACAAAGAAGAAAGAGAGATTATCGTAATTATTTATTTTGGTTGATTTTAGGTACATATTTCATATGCTATATAAATCGTTATATAAGAATTTGCACAATCAAATTAATATAATGTTCTATATAAGAAAATTAAAACGCATTAACATATATTATCTCTATATGCCCGTGCATCTTTGCACGGGTTCTAAGCTAGTTTCCCTATATGAGAAGTTTTGGTGGTCTAAATTTAATTGTATGTAGATGTATTTGTGTGGTCCATATACTCCTTTAATCCTTGTGCCAAAAAAGGGAAAGTTTACCAAGAATAGGAGGAAGTATTATATATAGACCCTTCTACAAAGTTCATAAGCTCCATGTCTCTAACACCCGGCTCCTCATGATTTTAAAATAGCTAACATTTCTTCTTGTTTTTGGAAGATCACAAGCTCTCGGCATTAGTAAGCACCAATACTTTCTTATATGCAAACTGATGCGATTGAGCAGCGGAATAAGACATGATTTGTAACCGGGATATTTGCCAACGCTAGATCTATAGCATTAACAATGGGAAATCACTCAATACGCGTCGAATGATTTGTTCTTAAGTTTTGGAATACGCGTCCCAACTCTTAATTTGCTTGAACTCGCTCAAACACTCATGTTCTCACAATTAACAACGTTAATTTGCAAACAGGAAATTCTTTTTCTTATTCAAAATCTTGTGTAAATCTTATGTTTTTGATCATACAAAACTAGGCCTTAAATAGCCATTATCACACGCCTACTATGGCTGGTCAAACCAGGCAATAAACAACCCATCTAAGGCTCTTAATTAGGCTAAACATACCTATTATGGCAGCCCTACAACAGCTATAAAAACTGAATCCTATGCAGCCATAAACAAGCAATTAACACTAGTTTTATGACTACAATTAACTCCTACTTATGACTTTCTAAAAGCTACATTAGTGGACATAAAATGCAAGACTTAAATGACAATAAAACAGGAGTTAAAATGACAGCTATGAATCAGTCAATTGGACCGTTGCATTAGGCTTGATGTGTAAATGACAGCTATGACTCAGTCAATTAGACCGTTGCATGAGGCTTGCTGTGTAAATGATAGCTACGACTCAGTCAATTACACCGTTGCATCAGGCTTGCTTGGCTTCAATGGCTCCGTATTCAATGAAAGCTCGAGATACATTGAATCATCCCGAAATTCATTTAGCCAACCCCAAAATAATCATCGGAATGTCTTAAACTGATCTCCGACTTGCATTGAATTCGTCCCTCCAATTACCCGTATATGTACTCGTATCATCCGCCCTTTCTTCAAAAAGAATCGTCCCGATTCTTAGACCTTTCATTGTCGAGATGTGCTGCTGATTTGTGTCCATTATTTGATGCCTAATTCCCGGATTGAACACCTTCGAGGATTGTTGCTGATTCCAACCACAAACTCGCATATTTGGACATTGTGCTATGTCACTGTTCACGAAAACCCCACAGCCCCGAAGCATATTTTGCCAAAAATGATTCAAACCTCGCACTGATTCTGAAATGCCATTAAAAAAGTTAGAAGGAAATGAATCATTAATAATCGTGCAACATACACCATAATGTTCCGGAATTGATCTATTCACGTTTTCAAAATGAAAACCATGAGACTCTTGGGCTGTCCATCATGTTTCCGATGTTAGATCACAGCTTTTGATAGTGCAATCGAATATAGGAGGCAAATCGAAATTGATGGCAAGATCATCCTCCTTGGTAAAACCATTGTGAAAGAGCGATGCACCTTCTGGTTCGTTGATGCACTGTAACAGTTCGGCCTGGTTGAAAAGGTTGTACCGTCCCGGACTGGATGGAACTTCATCATCGTAAACATCAAAAACAGGAGGCAAATTTGGATTGAAAAGTCCCCCCATTGGATCGTCTTGGTTAAAGGAAATCAAGAGCCTAAGCTCTGATACCATATGATGCGATTGAGCAGCGGAATAGGACATGATTTGTAACCGGGATATTTGCCAACGCTAGACCTGTAGCATTAACAATGGGAAATCACTCAATACGCGTCGAATGATTTGTTCTTAAGTTTTGGAATACGCGTCCCAACTCTTAAGCTGTGATTGAATTCGCGTCGAATGATTTGTTCTTACGTTTTGGAATACGCGTCCCAACTCTTAAGCTGTGATTGAATTCGCTCAAACACTCATGTTCTCACAATTAACAACGTTAATTTGCAAACCGGAAATTCTTTTCCTTATTCAAAATCTTATGTAAATCTTATGTTTTTGATCATACAAAACTAGGCCTTAAATAGCCATTATCACACGCCTACTATGGATGGTCAAACCAGGCAATAAACAACCCATTTAAGGCTCTTAATTAGGCTAAACATACCTATTATGGCAGCCCTATAACAGCTATAAAAACTGAATCCTATGCAGCCATAAACAAGCAATTAACACTAGTTTTATGACTACAATTAACTCCTACTTATTACTTTCTAAAAGCTACATTATTGGACATAAAATGCAAGACTTAAATGACAATAAAACAGGAATTAAAATGACAGCTATGAATCAGTCAATTGGACCGTTGCATTAGGCTTGATGTGTAAATGACAGCTATGACTCAGTCAATTAGACCGTTGCATCAGGCTTGCTGTGTAAATGATAGCTACGACTCAGTCAATTACACTGTCGCATCAGGCTTGCTCGGCTTCAATGGCTCCGTATTCAATGAAAGCTTGATATACATTGAATCATCCCGAGATTCATTTAGCCAACCCCAAAATAATCATCGGAATGCCTTAAACTGATCTCCGACTTGCATTGAATTTGTCCCTCCAATGACCCGAATATGTACTCGTATCACAAACGAGTCAAGGACTTCATAAGAAAACAAATGACTTGTGATGAACACGTACATTGCCAATGCTTGACTTAAACACATGATATATGAATGATAAAGCCAACCATGGATATATAACCATGTAGTACCAATGCCATACCTAGATATGACCAAAACAAAAAGAAGCCACAATAAGCCAGATCATTGTCCATTCAACGCGTCAAATGTTACTCTTGGTTTTTATTACCTTGTTCTCAGCACTCGAACATGTAACATAGGTCATGGCATGTTCCATTAAACACGATCATTCCAACCCTTAATGCCAATAAAGTCTTAACCTGTGTTACTCCGACACAGCACCTTGCGGCCGTGTCGCATGTCAGACACGACACGGCACGTCTGAATCTGGCACAACACTGACACATGAGAAAAGAAAGAAGAGAGAGAGAGAGAGAGAGAGAGAGAGAGAGAGAGAGAGAGAGAGAAGAATGAGAATGAACTTACTAGAGAAGATGCCATGTTAGAAAACCTTGCAAATGAAAGGGAAGAAGGAAACAAGAAAAGAAACTCGAGGAAGATGGGTTTTTTTTGGAAGAAATACATTGTTGTGGCTTGGGAAAATGGGGTTTGTAGCTTGCTTACAAGTTACAACAATTAGCTAATTTGTGTTTTACTTTCCTAAATAAAATTTTGGTCAAGACTTAGTTAACCGTGTCGTGTCGTGTCCACTTTGTTGGTCAAGACACTCCGTTGACCATGTCCATGTGTCATAAAATTTTATGAATTACGTGTCCGACATTCGGACACGTGTAGGCGTGTTTGAGTAATACAGGTCTTAACCCATACAAGTATGGAACACCCCATCTTGTTTTTTTCTCAAAACATGCAAGACTGTCAATGTCAGCACGGAAAAAAAAATTCCACATGTTAGAGAACTCTTACCAAACATGCAATAAGGTCCTACCAAAAGCCTGACTGGTGAAGCTTTTCCCAGACAATTAACATACAGCACCGCCACTTCATGGCTTGAGACTCCACTTCTAAACCTGGCAAATAAAATAGCACACATACTGGATGAAATTCTGTGATACAAGTATACAACACAAAGGAATACACGAAAGAAAGTTCACCAATAATCAGACTTTCAAAAAATGAATACCTGGTTACCGCTCTTAAACTAACACCAAAGTGAGCAAACACTTGACCAAATCACTACCCATACAGCTTGCAAAGCATGGATTGTAAATTGCTCCTCAGAGAATACATTTCTAAGTTGTTGGCATTTGAACCAAACTGAGATCATTATTCATTCTGGAAAAAATAGAAATTAGACACTCATAACATGGAATGATTCAGATTGCTATGACAGAATCCAAATCCATTAGCTAATCAATTAATAACCTGACTGACCAAGAAAAATTAACTGCTTCGAGCTCTTGAAGTAACTCCCTAGCTTCAGTAAGTGCATTCACTTGAGAAACATCTTTTACCCATACATTTTGCAATCCATGTACTGTCATTTCTTCCTCCATAAGAAACTTCTCCAAGATGTTGACAGAATTGGAATCCATTACATGACCAGTTATACTCTGAAAAGAAATGGATTTTGGTCACAGCAATAAATATAGAAACAATAATAGCATCCAAAAGTGAGAAGCTTTAAAAAAGTGGCTGACGGATTTAGACCAAATGGAAGATGAATCCTAAATCATGACACTCTGACTTAGTTACATTGTCTGATACACTCCCATAAGAATTCCCTCCTCCGCCCCCAAGCCCCAACGTCAATCACCATAAGGACTCTTACTTCAGATATGGAACTGCCAGAGAATAAACACTTAGCTTCCAATCAGCCTCATATCTGTATCAGCATGGGGCATTTATCTTTCCTTATAAGTATAATAATTTTTAGAATAACAATCGTAAAACCAATTGGCAATAGGAGTATTGGCTTCTTGGTTTATAAAGTGGAATTTTTCTCCTCCATATGGGTGTGGGCCAGACCCATACATGTGTCAAAGAAGAAGAAATCGTAATCACGTACAAAGTTTTGATTTTCCTTTAACAAAGAAGGAATTTACTCTATCGATTTGACAAGGAGATAATGCGCTCGTGACAAATGATCCAACTTCATTCGTAAACATTTCTCTTGCCTAGGTTAGCTAGTCAAGTCATTGCGTGGTTGTAGTCATTACTCAGATGTGAGACACGCTTGTTTCCATTTTGTTATTTCCAACTGTTAAATTTATCAGCTCACTTTCAGGTTTTCTGAAGACATACTAGTAAAGCCTTGCTTAAAAAGTTAGGGTATCTGAGATTTATTTTTTCTATGTTTCTGGTACTCACTCTTTCAGTAGATAGTTTGAAGCACTCTTTCAGTAGCTATATTGGTGACCTACGGTATAACATGGTCAAATCTTAAGAATTGACAACAATTTTCAACATAACCAAGTGCGAAAAATAGCAAGTAAATATTTAAGTGAAATTACATGTAATTGCAAAAGAATACTTATTTTGCTTAATGATGTTCTATTATGAGAAAAAGTTATTGATATTACCATTTTGGTTACCAAAGTGCAAAATAGCTCAAAGAGCAAGTCACCAAAGACGAATTAGTGCAACCTGGTTACCGGATGACCTCAAACCCCACAACCCTAGTGTATCGAAATTCCGGTTCGCACATATTTCATATTCATGTCACAAAGTATTATGATAAATCCTTTGTATTACAAACTAGCAAGGGCGTAATGTGTATGCTTCTTACGTATTTGTATTGGATGCACTACGAATTAGGCGACCTTCAACATGTACCAAAGTGAAACTAGCAAAAGGCACAGTGAAAATAATCGTAAAAACTTATGTACTTACCCAAAAAGTACTAGAACATGCATTGAAAATTATAGATTTGAGAAGCTCCTGATCTTCAGTGTCAACAATGCAGTATGAGCCATTCGATAGGTGGAGATCTTGATTTACAGAGTCATGTATAGACCCATGGTTTTTTATGGTGACTCTCCGATGCTTCTTCAAAGTTTTGTTAAGGTGAAAGCTAGGAGGGCTACAGAACTTGCCTATAACTAACCCCTTGGATCTCCACCTACTGCTTCCACAGCCTTCTTGTGCTGCTTTATCATGCAACCTCAGAAATGTCGCTGCCCTTTCACCGTTTGCCCAGCAACAACAACGTGATGACCCATCATCTGGTTAGGAAAGCAAATGAGTTACCAGATAACTAATGAAAACACTTCTATCAACAGATAGGGAAAAAATAACTTGCATTCTGGGAGAAAATAGGGAGAGAGTAAGTGGATTTTGTTATACCCAGAAAGAGCGACAACACTTAAACAATCTCTAGTTAAACACAAGCAAAACCAACCTTCCATTTTGATTCAAAATAGAATAACTCACACATTGAATGATTTAACAGCCAACAACAAATAGCATCATAAGCACCACAAGATACAATAAAACTGAAAATCTCAAAATCTCAAATCCTACAGCATGACAATGCAATAAAAACATAAATCAGTGACAATTCTACTTGCTGTCTCCCTGCCAGCTCCCATTTACAAAAATGAGAGTTACAACAATAGCATGGCATGGGAGAGACTATGAAAGGGGGTAGAAGGTTTTTGCATAAATGCAGGTGAGATTCCATTTATGGAAGTTATCTTCAATATACAAGCACGATTCAATGATCAAGGGATTACACAGCCCATACACAATTACAAATCAATCCATCACGCCAAATATAATGCCTACTGAGAGAAGCACAATAAATTTTCAAAACAGAAAATTATGTGTTCTGCAGCTTCACGCCTTCCTGAACCATACATAAAGATGAGTACTCAATTCAATGACCCTTTTGCTTAACTTGACAAAAACAATATCCACAACACTAGAAGAGCAATAACAAAGAGCTGCATCTATTTACAAAAGCATATGCGAGTTCCGTCTGATAAATGGATTACGTACCCATTATGAAGCCAGCAAAAGGAATATTAACAAAGGTGGTCCCAGAACGAATGGAAGAAAAAAGTTTATCCAAATTTTTGTCTCTTTCTAGTATCACAATGCAAACCCCAACTACCTGCAATAATGATCACTACAAGAATTACATACTGATAAGGAAGACTCGTAGAAGAATTACAGGCAACGGGAAATGCAAAGCGGTTTATTGGCTTACCCTGCCGCGGAACCTTTTCGGCTTGCATGCATCAATCTGTGTTAAGTCAGAAATTAAACATGATGGCACAGCCTCACCATCAGAGAAACTTGAATAAAGATCTACTAACGCCTCTTTCACAATGTTCACGGCAACAAATGATACAGGTGTCAAGATCAACCGATTCTGCCCACTGAAGATACAAAACACAGATTTACAAGCAACTACTTCCCATCTTATAAACTTGAAGATAAACTACAAATGAATATGCTTTTGTCAGTGCAAATCATGCTCGTAAACAAGTACAAGGGAGAAGCTCAAGTTTTTTCCAATTTCAAAGATGTGTAGCACATACTATTGAGAATAAAATTAGGAAAATAACAGCCGGTTGAATAGAGATTTCAGAACTCCCCAAAAAATCAAATATTCACCTGTTTAATCTTTGTGAGGAGTATTTTAATCAAAGGTAGACAAATGGTTGGCACGAAGGGAGTATTTGGACGATCTTTGAAAAAAAATCCATGGTTTCTTTTTTAAGACGTCTACAATAAGAAAAAATGGAGAGCACCTATTTGCTCTACAGTTACACTCTCTTTCATTGGAGAGTTATCATTAAATTTTCTCCTACAACAATAAAATTCTTCAATGTGCTCTCCATCTCAAATATTGGGCCCACATTTTTAACTTTTACATTAGAAAAATTAAAAACACACTCACACAGTCACAGTTAAATGGAGAGCTAGTTCTCCAAGTGCTCTCATTTGCTCTTCCCCAAGAGAACCAAAAGAGCTCATCTCCATTTGTTCAGTTGGAGAGCACATTCTCTCTCCTTGGAGAGCTCCAATTGTAGGGAAAAAATACACTTACTGTGCTCTCCAATTGTAGGGACCATTTGGAGAGCACCTTGAAGAGCACTTGGAGAGCTCTTATTAGAGCATGTACAATAAGAAAAAATGGAGCAAAAATGCACAATAGGTGCTCTCCATCTACCTTATCTCTCCTAGAAGAGCAAAAATCAATTCTACAATCACAATAGTAAAGTTCTCTTCTTTCTCTCTTACATGCTCTCCATCTCAAATATTGGACCCACTTTTTTTAAGTTTACATTAAAAAAAATTGCAAAACAAAATTACCCTCACAAGTTTTACTTTGAGGGTTCACATAAGATGGAGAGCCAGCTCTCCTTTGCTCATCCCCAAGAGCACCAAGAGAGCTCCTCTCCACTTTTTTTCATGAAGAGCACATAAAAAGCACTTGGAGAGCTCCTATTGTAGAGTAAAAATACATGTTTCGTACTCTCCAATTGTAGGGACCATTTGGAGAGCCTCTTTTGTACATGCTCTTAAACATGCTCTAAGGTTCACACTTATTTTATTCTCCTTTGTGTAGGTTTTTAAACAATACCATTCTAACGAGAACACGACATTTACAAGAACAATCACCCACTTGCATACACCGCATCACTATTTAACAAGAAAAGCCACTCATTTTTCTCCATCAATCACTCTAATGTGTGCACTCTTGCATATCCCTCTATTTTTCTCCTTAATTTTTGTGCCACAGGGGGGTGTGCCCCTTATGATGTAGTAGTTGTGGTTACTGTGAATTGGGAGAAGCCCTGAGATCTGACCTACCCAATCAAATTTGACTCTATTTGATCAGTGTCTCATTTATGTATCATGGAAAGTCCAAACATAAAGCACACGAAGAAGAACAATCAAACAGACAGACAAACTACAAAAATAGAATAATAGATCAGCAAAAAATCATACTGGGCACACTAACTGCTTAAAGTATTTATGTTATGAGTAAAGTAATATCTCCTATCTTATATGAGACTCCAGAGCAAATATAAATCACAATAGGTAATCGGTTATATACAATTTTCATACCTCAAGGCGAGTATCCTGTGAAATGTGACTTCTGCACCAGATGATAACCCTACCGGATAGTTATGCTTACTCAGCGGGCCATCAATCTGAAGCTGAAAATTCAAAACCTATAATTAGCCTAGCTGCCTATCTGAAGAGTGAGATGTAGCGCTACTGAAGGACCAAAGCAAAAGGCAAACATTACCATCTGACCATCCGTCAGAACACGCAAGCAGACTGTCCCATCCCATTTTTCGCTATGATGAATATCAACTACAGTTCCGTCCATAAAACGGTGAAGACTCGTAACAGTTCCCCTCAGAGATATCAACTTTCCCTCTGGCAGGCTATTGCCAAAACATACTCCTTTGTTACGGAAATCGCCTATGACAGAATTTGTAAAGCTAACTGGTTGACCATGTACACTTACAGTTGTAGAGCTCACAGACTCTTTCAAAGCCTGAACACCAGCATCTGGATGACCTGTTGCAATATGGAGACTGATATCACAGAAGCTCCCATGAGCTGCACAGTCAGGATGGAGCACAATATCATTTTGAAGGTGGCGTCTGTTTGAACTTCTACAGATAGAACAGGAACACAATGGATCATTGCATGGTCCAGAGCTAGAGTCAACCCCATTAAAATGAAATGCCGTGCTCCATAGACGTGCCTCCATGTTGATGGATATTTTGTTACCTATATCTATGTCATGTGAATCGCAAAAGCACTTCCCAGCAAGATGCTTGAGGATGTAATAAGTACCAATGTGCATCAGCTAAAAACATTAACAAAATGTCAGAAACAGGGACACGTTTCATTAATCATACTTCAAAAATTAGTCAATATATTGAAAAATAAAGAAATAACCTTATACTTGAACATATTCTCATAGTTGAACTCCAGCAGTAACTTCCTTGAGCTTGATGAGTGAAAGTTAGCAAAGCTATCAATACCTTGCGCATAGCATAAGTTTCCAGCAGTTATGTTTCGACAATTTCTTCCTGAAACTACACAAGGAATTTGAATAGGAGATGCACCATAGAGATTGTACAAATTCCTTGTCTTGTGAGGCAAGGAAAGTAAATTATTAGAGTCGTTGTATGAACCGTTTCCAAAATCTTCGAAATTGCTGGACAATTTAGTTTTAATAGAGCATCTAGATGCATGATCAGTTTTACATCTTTTTAATGCAAAAACTTTATGAGAGGAATTTTCTAAATTATCTTCAGAAAATACTTCTGGACGAGCTGAATTGTTACTTGGATCAACATTCAGATCCCATGGCACCACCATGACCTCTGCAAATAGGCGGAAACTGTCCGATAGGAAAAAGTCGCCATGAAGCTGTAAGAGAGATACACGACAATTAGTGTGTATTTTTGGCCCCATTGATGGAAACAGAGTTCACCAGAAGCAAAGGAGGCCCTTCATGGGACTGTCTTTAGAATGATTGAACTCTAAATATTGAGCTCAAATACTTGCTTGAACTGCCTAATTGGTAGTGTCTGAAGGGGAGGGGGTAGTGGATGAACAATGAGATACCTGGGGTTGGAATGGAAATTTGTGTAGTAAACAAATCAAGTGATAGATGCCAGGGTCAAGTTTCGCAGAACTATCTTCAACACTTGGGCAATGATGAATAGGAAAATCCATCCATCTTATATTGGACCAATAAAAGTGCACATATACTGTCAACACTGTTTGCCTTCCTGACACAAGTGGACAAAAAATACTGTGGCATGAGATCAGGTCATCATCAAGCACCCACTTTTGACCCTGAAATCCAGGCCTGCCTTCTAACACAATACTATAATCGACTACCTGAAATGCAATGGCATCAAAATCATGTTGTGATACTCTAGTATCCTATAAAAGCACTTCATTCCTGACTGCATGAAATGTAAAAGAAAAGGAAGCTATCGACGAAATTACATCCTCTCCTGTGCACGCATACAGTAATATGATACAGGTATTAATACAGAATTCATGGAGGATCACCTCAAAGGTCACATTCATGTTCCAATCAGCCGGGAGGTCCGGTATAACAACATCAATGCAACCTGTTGCATCAGTAAGCTGCAGTCTCCCAGTATCTTGAGAAAGCTACATACAAATGATACATATAAAGTAAGACAACAGAAATGATCCATTCTGAGTCAAGCCCAACTTATAGCAAGACTTCCCAAGATGATAGGAGTAGCATAGTTCGACCATGTATCGGCACAAACTCTACAAAACAATTGTCTAGTTCTTTTTACGTGATGAATCAACCTTATCTGTTACACGTCATGCTTGGAACTCCGTACCATGGATTCTAGATTTCTAGGACAAATCCTTTGTCCAGCAAAGGTGAATCCAGAATTCTTGCGGAAAAAAACATTGGGTTTAGCCTTTAGGGATACGATAAAAAAAATGGGAGCATTCTGCCAACTAACTCAAGTTAAAAATAAAATAAATAAAAAAATGTCAATGTCCCAAAATAACTTGCGCTTGGCCAAACCAACTAAGTACCAACAACTACTTGTGTGATTTGTCATAGATCTTTTAGTATAGCTTCAAGCCTTAGAACAAATCAACAAATCATATAACGTCAATTCTGCTTCTTGCGCTCATACTAGATATCACAGCATAATCGGATACGTAAAATTTTTTGAAGATTAGAGCTACACTATCAAGCCACAACAGATTCCAAGGTCCAGATTGAAACCGAAATTTTATGCTATGCTAGATACAAATTACTGTACAAATTAAACAGGCTGCAAAATAAACTGAAGACACTGAATAACAGGACACATAATCAACCTTCATTTTCCCAACCAAAGAAATTCCTAAATCATTGCTTGGCAAAATTCTCCGAATTGGTTCACTCGAAAGTTTGTTTTCTCTGAAAGGGGTGTCAGCTTGGCCGAAATCTTCTAATATTTCATTACCATTCTTCAATTCCAGAATGGAATTAAGCCATATCCTGTCACAGTTGCCAAGAAAATTCGAAAGTGGCACAGCCTGCATGAAGAAGGGTCAAATCTCTATTATTTCATCGCATAGAGAGAAAAAAAAAAGACTACTATGTTATAGTGAGAAATACGTTTCACCAACAAGGTGGGTGAAAAATGGTTACTACTCATTTAAAAGATAAAAAGAATGCTGCTCTTACCAAACTCAAGTTGCCACAGCTGACACTGCTACCAGTGCTACAAAAATTATGAATGCAGAAGTTCATAAATAAACCATGCTGTTAAACATCAAACACTTAATTGAATTAATCATGCGTGTTATAAAACAAAATCCCAACATGTCATAGTCCCCAATGCTTCCTAACATACCTGTAAATGAGAATCTGGCAAAGGTAAGACATGTCTAGCATAAGTTTGCACCAATCCTTCCTTCTGATAACATGACATAACTTTCAAAATTAGCTACTCCGCTTAGTAGGAAGAAAGGAATCGCGTCTTAAAGGCATTACTTGAAATGAAAGCTACAGTATACTCAGTTGGAGATAACAGCAACAAACTTACATGCTTTGTTCCCAATATCTCCTTTTCTGAAAAGAATCCAGAAAATTTTTTCCTAAAACATTGCACCAATAATAATACCCTGAAACCATAAAATGATATTGCTAATTGGCAACTGATTGTACAAAATAGCATACTTGTACGACTAAGGATCTTCATCCTACCATAGTCTAGAAGGAAAATCCAAGGAGTTAATAAACTTTATCAGGTGACTCTGAGACTTAGAGACCATATGACACCTGCACTCATCAAACAACAATGCATGAAATAAACATCTACGACTATAGGATTACTTCGAAGTTTTTTAGCCTATACATAGTTTGGCATAGTAGCTATTACCCTGTTTCCCAAGGAGAAAACGAAATTGTTGTGATGTTGGTCTTGCTACATGCCCCAAGAACAAGCATTTTCCCCCATCGGAACTTGGGACTCATGATATGAACATTTCTTACACGTATCTACAACAAACAAGAAAACATAAACTTCCTTATAATAAAAACCCCAACTCAACTATACGCATTCATTTCAGAATTGAGAACGATTAAACAACATGAATGCTTACGATTGCCCCAACCCTAACACTACATGCAAAAACTAGTGATTCTTCTGTCATCAAAAGCCAAACATCTTGGTCCAACTCGATAGCCATTCCGTGCATATATACACCACTAACAACACCGATATACATACCTACTACCCCTTTCTCATCCCCACACCTTTTCCTCTTACAACACGACAAATCTCTCCCCTTCAACGTCAATCGTGTCCCTTCACTCGTCACATACATTAACCTACCTTCATCTTTCCCAATGTACACCAACTTCTTCATCAACCTGGACAGCGAAACCACCCTCCCAACAAGCCTCAAAAATGCTGGATGCCATGACGACAAAATCCCGCTAAAGTAAACAAAATCACAGCGATGAGTCTCCTTTCCTAGACCTAAATGATGAAAACTCAGAATCTCGACGATAAAACCTCGCGTGTTTCCGGTCTTATCGATTGAACAAGGCAAAACTAAACAAGGACTAACAGAGTGCAGTAAGCCAACAACAGTATACTTAGCCTTACTAGCACAAGACAATCCATGGACATTTGAAACAAGCGGAAAATAATCAACACTAGGAATATGAGAATCATAAAAAAACTTCCAATGAATAATCTCTAACAAACCACCAGATTTCTTAAAAGGGATGTAATTCCAAGATAACACCATAATTTTATTCCCGATCATAGAAAAATCAAAGTCTACGACGTCGCAACAGACGGAACCGGAGTCGTCGGAGAAGAAGAAACAGTCTTGCGGTGGCGAAGAAGGTGGATCGAAGGAAGGAAGGGAGAGTGTGCCGGCGATCATTGAAGGTTCTGGAAGAGAATTGAGGATTGTTGGAGAAGGGTTAGGGTTAGGGTTTGGGGAAATGGGTTCGACGGAGAATGGTGGCGGAGAAGTATTTCGGCGGCGAGGAGAGAGGGAGGCGGTGGCGCAGATAGGACGGCGGCGGCTAAGGAGGTTGGAGACCGGAATTACTTTAATGCCCTCCATTATTCCCGCTAAAATGTTGCCAACACTACTCCTTCGCACTTGACTACTTGAGTTAAGGAGTCCCAAATAAGGCGGGAAGAACGAAGCTCAACACTTTATGTTTTCCCACGAAACTTACACAACACTCTGCCTCACCACATTTATTTGCTTGGCACTGGTAGTGAATGACAATTTCACCCACACCCAAATAGATGCTGGATGGATGATGGATGATGGATGATGGATGAAATGGATGGTGGATGGGTGATGGGTTGGATAAAGAAATTTCACCCGGCATCCATTCACCACCCGATTTTATTAATTTTTATTTTTAAAGAATATATATATATATATATATAATTAGGATCACTTGAGTCCACCCTATCTTTTTGAGTCCGTGAGTCCATGATACAATATCACAAGTTACACTAAACAATATCACGGCATATATTATACAATATCACACCAATGAACCACTTTTTCGCGCACTATTATTAACTTTTTTTTCTCATACTTTTTTTCAAACCAATTGATTCCAATACCGAAGTTTCGACAAACACCATCATTCTCTCGCCCTTTCATGCCGGAAAGTCACTATTATATTCTCGCCCTTTCATGCCGAAAAGTCACTATTATATTGCATATAGCTTCTTTTATCATATTTTCACTCTACTAAGCATCTTTGCCTCTGACATTTTTCTTCATAGCTGACAACGAGATCCCTAATCTAACGACGATAATGACAAATTTTGTAGTGATTGAGGGTGGTGTGAGCTCCAAGTAGGAGTAATGTGTAAGGGTGGTGTAACGCCCCGAAAAACAGACATGCAGCTCAAAATAGCTCTTTTTATTATTAATAATGGCAGCGGAATTACAAGGCGTCACCGCCGTATTTCCCTTTCGGAAAATACAAGGCTTTTACAATAAAGATATAAATACACTTGAAAAATTTAAAACTAAAAACGCTATTAAGTTGAATTATACATCTTATACGGCTTATTTACTATATGAAATCCTCACACTTGACCCTCCCTGATACTTGTACCTGAAAAAGAATGAAAGTAACGAAATCAGCCAACCACAGGCTGAGTATGACTCTGGTTGCCTCCACCGGCCTTAGGCTCTCATTTCCTATTTTATCTCTTTTATGTCTCACATATAAATAATATGCCACATGATTATCATCCATTCATTTTTAAATAGACATGCACAACTGTCATATCAGCATGTAACATTCATTTCACAATAATATATAACGGTCTACCATTACTGAAGTGAGACACATTACGGAGTAATTACTCCCCTGGGCTAAGCCCTCCTCCATGTACACAGGACCATATAATTATTTATGTAACCCCCTGGCACTTTCACCAGTAATAACCAGAACCGCAGTTCTCATATCATGGAGCCGTGCTCCCTTCCATGTACACAGGTTAAATTTTTAACGTCATCTCCCTCCCGTAATCGTATCCCGAATGCTACAATTGGCCAAAAGTACATTATATAAAAAAACGAGCATAACAACATTACATAATAATATTACAATATAATGAACATTAATATAACATGTGAGTAGTAATATAACAATAATATGAAACCTACACTCCTTATTTTTATAAACAATGACTTATAATATCATCTGAAATTATTAATTTCTACGCTAAAGGGTCCTAAAACCATACAAGCATTATAACGGTTCTATTACAAAACTTACGAATAAAATAATATAAACAAGTACTTATACTATCCTCTTATTTTATTTATGTATAAGACGGTAACTAAATAGTTATAACGATAAAGGGTCCCGAAGTCATACCTTATTACTATTTGTAGTTACAAAGACTATACTTATATGTATACCTTTGATCACATTCGTAGCTCTTATTTCTTTTTTTTTTATATCCAAATGAGAGGTCTCATAGCCTATTTATACTACTCAGACAATCGGTTTATTACATGTAAGTAGTGTACTATTTGTGTTTTTCTTCTTACAAATCTTAATAGCCAAGTTACGTATGTAAGGTTAAGGCTATAAGGCATTGTACAATATTAAATCAATTTGACATTATGATGTACCTAACATGCTAGATGAACTAAGTTAATGCATAGCTAATCTTTGTCTCTACTTTACTACTTCTTTTATGTTATATCTTAAAATGAATTTCTAACATTATTTAGTTTATAATATATTAAAAGAGCTAATATTATTAGTATTGCTAATACATTTTATAAAGGGCCTAAATAGAGATATTTTATAGCTCGGGTAACTGTAGATCCATCTATATTGGGTTCAATAATTTTGGGTCGAACTGTCTTTGGCCTATGAGCTAAGTCCATTTCAGTCGGATATTAGTCTATACCGTTTAAGAAAGTCTCAATATATACTCGTCAATTAATTTCTTTTTACTTTATTATTATTATTTTTCAGGGATATTACAGGTGGAGGAATATGAAGATTGAAAATAAAACAAGGGATAAATAATAGGTGACGATGGTGCCGGATAATTGTTTGCTTGTGTCGTCTAGGTGCTTGGATATGTCGCCGTTATAGGTGGGTGGGTAGTCGTCGTCAACGGCGAGTAGTATTAGATATAATATTTTTCACCCATTTGTGCTGTTTTTTTTCGTGATATTGTTTAGTGTAACCAATGATATTGTTTTGTATAATCTGTGATATTGTATAGCTGGACTCACGGACTCAAATATTTAGGTGGACTCACCGGATCTTGCCTATATATATATATATATATATATAGGCAAGATCCGGTGAGTCCACCTAAATATTTGAGTCCGTGAGTCCAGCTATACAATATCACAAGTTACACTAAATAATATCACCGGTTATACTAAACAGTATCACGAAAAAAAGAGCAGCACATAAAGGTTAAAAAAATTGGATGTCATATTACTTGCTATTGACGACGACCATATAACACACCAATACCGGTGACAATCCAAGCACCTAGATGACACAAGCAAACATTTATCTGCCATCATTGTCACCGATTATTTATCCCATGTTTTCTTTCCAATCTCCATATTCCTCCACCCATACACATTACTCTTACTCGTAGCTCACACTACCACCAATGACAACAAAATTTGTCATTGGTGTCGACTATGAAGAAGAACGCCCGCGGCAATGATGCTAAATAGAGAGGAAATAGGATAAAAAAATGCTATATACAATAAACTACGGTGAAACGACGCGTATAGTGGCTTTTCGGCATGCAAGGGCGAGATACTAATGGTGTTTGTTGGAGTTTCGGTACTGGAATTATTAGGTGTGAAAAAAAGTATGAGAAAAAAAAGTTATTAATAGTGCGCGAAAGTGGTTCAGTGGTGTGATATTGTATAGTATATCCCGTGATATTGTTTAGTATAACTTGTGATATTGTATTATGGACTCACGGACTCAAAAAGGTAGGGTGGACTCACATGATCCTAATTATATATATATATATATATATAATACAATGTTAGATATAAAATAATCATTTTTTCTAATTTTTCTACTCTCAGTATATATAGTTGTGGTTGTACACGCTAAAAAAAACTTATACCAAAATAATTATCTAACTTTCGTTATATTAGAAAAATAAAAAGTCTATCATACTTTTATCTTTAAACATATATGTATGCAATTACCCGTTTATCACCCGATCCACCCTATTCAACCACGGATGATGGATGGATGGATGGCGGATGATAACTTTCATGGATGATGGACGGGCTGGATGAGATATTAAAGTGACAGATGGATGGTGAATGAGGCATCACCTGACCCAAACCCGATCCATTGTCAGCCCTCGCTACAAGAGCTGATAATGGGCCGGGCTCGGCCATATCGGGTAGGGCTAAGCGTCTAAAAATGACCCAAGTGAGCGGTCTCAGGCCGGGATATGAGCCTCTTTCATCAGCCCAGTCCCTATTGGGATTGGGTCATTAAAGAAATTATTTAACGAGATATTTAACAAAAAAAGGGTTTTTTTTGTCTAAAGGTACCTAACATTTAGGTCACTTTGCACGCAGGTACCTAAGATTCTTTTTTTTGCCCAAAAGTATCTAAAGTCTATATGACAATTGTTAACAAGTACCTATTAACATTTTTCCATCAAAAAAAGTTGACAAGGAAAAATGTGATTTACTTTATTCTCTTCTTAATCCTTTTCTTTAAAACAGATTAATCACATAATTTAACTATTTATCATCATCTCCAACTATACCACTTTATATATCAACTCTCAACCTCACCACTTTTTCTCGCTGGCTCCACCACCCGCCCCATTCACCTTATCTCCTCCCTCGTTAATCATTTATCTAACTATTTTCACCTTCTCAACCTTTATCCTAATCACTTTATATATACTTCTGTAGTGTATCCCCCAAATTCTTTCTTTACCCTCCCTCCCTACTTCTCCATATTCTCTCCAACTCTATATTTAGCTTATTGTAACGTCCATTTTGTCGGACAATGATGAGGGTGGTAGAATGAGTAATAAACGTTGGTGATTGAAATAGTTGTTAGGGGTGGTGACTAAGGAGATGATAGGAGTAGATATCAAGAGAGTAAACTGAAATTTAGTAAATGATATAAAATGCTTGCTGATTGTAGTTATAAGATTTTAATTAAAAACATCATGTTTTTTTGGTCAAGTCAAGACGGAATCTTGACTTTTTTGACGGAATCCGCCAGTTGGTACTTCTTAACAAATGAAATCTAAACTTTAGGTATTTTTGGGGGAAAAAATAATGTTAGGTACCTGCGTGCAAAGTGACCTAAATATTAGGTACCTTATAACAAAAAAACCCGAAAATAAAACAATGATACACAATTTTTTTGTCGGAAATGTTGGAGGTAAACATTAATTACGTTGCATTTATAAGAGAAACCAAGAAGAATGAGAAGTAACATTAATGAAGAATATTAAAACTCCACTCGAAAAAAATGTAGCGGTATCTTTATGTACATACAATTATGTAGGAGATTAAAAGTTTAATTAATGGGCAGATGTGATATCTCGGAAGCTAGAGAAGTTATAACACCAGTGATTTTATCTTAAAGGGTAATTTATTAAAATTAAAAATTTAATAATACTCAATTTTATTTGGCATGTTATTTATTTGATTGTATACTTTCATAATCGTGTTTAAGTTTTCTAAAATCAATTTGGTTTAATTTTAGTCTGGAAACTTCATAAAAAGTCATAGTGTCTGTTATATGGGTGCAAGATTGAGTCATAAACCTGGTGCTATTGTTATTGGGTTTAAAGAAACCTATGGACTTTTTCTAAGGTAACCTAAGACTCCCTTTATTAAGGTTCCCCTTTCAATTTTTTATCATTCTTTCTTCATTTTCTTCCTTAGAAAATTTAAGATTTCCTCCATTTAAAACTCATCTTAAATCTCCCAACTAAAACTCTCATAAAATCTTCAATTCTTAACTAAATTTAGATATGTTTGGTGTTCTTGGATCCCCTCTCCTTCCTCTTTCATTCTAAATAAGAAAAGTATTGATCTTTGAACTTCTCTTTAAATTCATTTCAGATTTTCCTCATCTTGTCCTTATCTTGTTTATTGTTGTTAAATGATAGATTTTGAAGATTTGGAACAAACAATTTGTTGGTGTCGTTGGCTAACTTGAAGATTGATTATTTGGAGTGCTATATAGGTAATGTAGGCAGGTTACTCGACATCGCTTCAATTTATTTGTTCATTTATATGCCTTAGAGTGGTTTATCATGTTAAAGATAGAGTCTTTAGGTGTTATTGTCTTAATAATATAATTGTTGGATATTGAATTAGTTGTTTGTGGTTCATATATTGTTGTTTGTTGAATGGTAGTATTGTGTTTGTTTATGTATCAATTTTGAGTTGGATTGTATGTTAAGATTAAGTTTTACATGAAAAAGATTGGTTCCCTTAGAATCTCTTGTCCCTACTTTCTACTGAATTGTTAATGTTATGTGATGATTTTTTTGGATTAAAGATGACTAGGATGTTGTAAGTGATAATTTTATGATTAAGTTGTTTTGTTGTTAATAAGATAATTTGGGTAAAGTTGGAGGATTTTTTGATTTGTAGTTGAATCTCTTGTTTATGACTATCAATATATATGGCAATTGGGTAAATTTTGGTCATGTTTGAGTAGAATATGAATGGCAAAATCGAGGATAGAGGATTGTAGGAAAACTCGTGCTGGAAAATACATGTCAATGATATGTCCCTCTCGAGAATAACTTGTCCCACTCGGGAAGGTCGGTTGAAAAAATTTCTACCTTTGTACCGCTCGGGAAGGACCTTGTCCCTCTCGGAAATAACTTGTCCCACTCAGGAAGATCCAAAGTTTTCCTGTACCAACCCTTTTTCGTAAAATGGTAATATCTTCCATGTTTCGTGTTTGTTTTGGGCTTCTGGCCTACTATTACAACCGTTAGAGGATAAGCTATTACCTGCACTTAGAATTTATGCATTCCCATGTCTATAACTTTATTTATGACCGTTTAAAGTTGACCCTTATTTTAGATGGATTCCAAACTTGTTGTTTTTCATATTGATTGTGCTTCTTATACTTTGTCAAATGCTTCTTTATTATCTATTGAGTTTTGTATAACATTAGTACATTTATCTTATGTCTCTTTCACATGTTTAATGATGGATTTGGATGTTTCACTCATATGTCTCATGTATACCTTTAATCGTTATTGTATTAATGTTTGCTTGGTTTGAGTCAAACTCCCATTCTTGTGTACCTCACTTCTTATTAGACTAAATATCTAAGTAGTGAGAGTACAATGTGTATTGGATGGGTTTGGGTAGTGTTCCATCATGTTTAGATATCACTGAGTCAGGTAGCATACCACTGTTTGAGCATATATTTGTAGTATCCATCCAACTTTTGCTAGTTTGAATATGACAACGTTGTTGGGAGGCGAACGCATATCGTTGATCGACCCGGACGTCAAATGTTGTGTTCATGCAATGTGATGTCATTGTGCTTAGCGTACTTGTTTGTCTTTCTTTGACACCCTCTTCCGTTGTCGTTATGACAGATTTGGTATGCTCATTCTGCTGAGATAAATCATACTTTGTCTTTATTTAATTGGATTTTTATAGACCTTGTGTTCAAGCAAGTGTCGAGTTGTAGCACTTGTTATAACTACTTCTGTATTGAGACTTACCATTTCAGAATTAATAATTTTAATTTATGGTATTAATTTCACCTAGTTTTATCATTGTGTTATTTAATCTCAATTCGACAGTGTTTCTGCCGTTGTTTTGAACTAGAAAATATAGGGGATTACATACTATTACTCTAACTAATCTCATCGTTATTATAGTTACTTTCACTTCTCCTACATTTAATACTTTTAATTTTTTATTCGGTTGTTGTTACTATTAATTTCACTAACCCACCCAAATGTTATTGTTACTGTTACTACTAACATAGTCACACATGGGTGATTTCTATAATATTTACTATATCAAATTTTGTTACAATTATTTCCACTACTATTAGACTTTGGCTAGTGACATATTGTAATTCACCCTATTTTTCCGCCTTTATTTGCCCTTTTGCCCTGCCTTGGGCGCTCCCTATGAGCTTTTTTCTATGTTTTACGTCACTTGGGGCGGATTCTACCTAGCTTTGATTTACCGAGAGGATGATAGACCACTCGAAGGGCCCTACTTGGCGTGCCAAAGCCATTACGAGTCGAGGCAAGCTAAACCGAGGAAGGCCATGAAGTCACTAGAGTATACAATGAAGGGGAGACAATGTCGCGGGCGTGAAATGCATCTCACGACCGTGAGATGCCTTCACAAAGCGAAGAAAATCGAGGCAAATCCGTCGTGGGCGTGACATGCACGCCCAGGCTATCACAAGCATGACACAGATCACAGAAGTTGTTCCTGCTCAACATGTCACGGCCGTGACATGCATCTCACAGTCATGACACGCCAAGTAACGGCCGTGACACCCCTGTCACGCCCGTGACTTCTCAAGTATTACCTTTTCCAAGCGCGTTTCTCCTCTCTTTTGGAAACCTATTGTGATATACGGGTTTCGCGATCCTTTCGAAACTGTGGTGCACAGGGTACCACAACTGGAGAAACGAGGGACAAGCGTGAAAACACGCATTTGTGGAGTCGCCACCAACCTTTGTGGGAAGTTGGAACCGTTCGAATACTTTATGTCATGTCAAGACACAAATGAATGACATGAACACTAAGAACTCGTTATCCTTAACATTCTATGTCTAGAATGACTCTCGTGGATGCCAATGAACACGGATGTTCACAAAGATCTGGAGTAAGGGGTGAGGGTACGTATTAAGAAGTTCTTTTGATTGAACACCTAATCCCGCCCGCCTCGATAGCGGCCTCTACTAATGATTAGGGAAACTCATCTGTTGTCGATGTGTTTTTGGTTATATGCATGTAATGCAACATCCACGTTTTAATCCTAGCATGTGAGCTTAGACTATGTCGGTTGATCATGTAATTTAGCATTTAATTAGGTCGAAATAGGATTTAGGATTGATTTGGCATATGAGAACACAAGTAATTAAATCATACAATGATTAAATAGAACTATAAAAGAAATATTACAATTGATTACAACGGATATGGGATCTATGTCGGAATTATATTTGAAAGATTAACTGAAATAAAGAAAAGAATTAATAAAACTAAACGAATCAGATTAGCAGTGATAATACGAATAATAGTCGATTAATTAACTAATTAAACTACGTCGGAGCGAATAAGGAAGATCAGAGACATAAACCAGCCGGGAACAGGCGCAGCAAGAGGTGCGTCCTCTGGAAGAGGCGCATCACTCTGTGCTTCTGTTCCTGAGTTGGGTTCTGGCTGTAAAGCCAGAATCGCAAATAGTTAGTGTTCGTTAGTATTTACGGTTTATTAATGATCTATAAGTCAAATTTAAGTGATTTAACAGATTAAATTACACTAAATATATCAAAGACGATTCTAGAGATTTGATATGGACAAATCTAACCTCTAGAGACACAATTTTATACATGACAAAACCCACTAATATCGATTATTAGAAATTTAAGCCAAGACAAACTATATGAAGAAAGACTAAGGAAAATGTTTGAAAACAATTTTGATATAAATCCGACATGAATCTTACATTAATTAAATAAAGTACAATAAAAAAAGATGGGATTGAACACCCTCAGACTTACATGTTGACAAAACGAGATATGAACTAAAGTTACATTTTAGCGACAACTCGACTCGAATGTAGAGAAAGTGCCCTTGCAAGAGGAACGATCGATTAATTAAGTTGATTAAAATTGATTATTGTTGAGTTGGTCAAATTCTTAGGTTAATGCAATAACGTGACAGGTACCCAGAAGGATCTGAGCTTACGTGGTCGATTGATCAAGCACGTAGTTGTCAAAATGCTTAGAGCAAGGTATAGACTGCAAAGAGAGAGAAAGAAGAGGCGGAACACTCGCGTGCCTTTGAAGTGTGCACGAACCTCTCCTTATATATGGAGAAATCCGAAAAGTTATGGAATAACTCGAACACGGAAAGAAATCTAGAAAATATTTCGGAAACAGAAAAACAGGCCGGGGAAGAGGCGCAACAGGAACTGCGACTCTTGGAAGAGGCGCAACTCCTGCTACGTCATTTCCTGAGTTGTCTCCTACCATAAACAAAAGATTTCCGCGTTTCTTTATGGCATTGCGGTAGATCTCGAATACTCTTCAATAAAATACAGATATATTTTACCAAAAAGGATAAGTTTTGAAACATTAAAATATCCTGAATATTCTCTAGCGTTCAAGCACGGTTTTAAAAGACGGTTTACAGAAACTGAAGCGGTTTTTGACCAGGACTCCAAAATGACTCCAATGACTGTCAAAACGACCGTATCAGCACGTAGATGACGACCAAGGGGTAGACACAAGTGTTTGAGCTGTCACTCGACGATAAACTTACAAATTGTCATAAACCGTTTCGCTGTAACAAACGTGCTGCCCAATCATCACTAGGTGTTTGGCGGAAGGTGTAGATTCGAGATATCTACAGAGACCCCACTTTGACTGAGGCGGCTCAAGTCTGCCGACTGTCGGGGAGGGTCGTTTAAAGTCCATTAGACTACGTACGAAAGCTCGCCACCTATAAGAAGGAGTCATACCTGATAATCTTGCCTCTTCCTTAAGCTCTTTCTCAGAATTTCCCGTTTGTGCACCTTCCTACTTCGTGTTCGTTTATGATTTCTTATTCCTATTGGATATGGGTTCGGCAAATATGCCGAGTTACCAAGGTTTTTTTGGATTTCCTAATCCTAGCCGGGTTCGGTTTTCCAGACGATAAATCGACATTTTGGCCAATTCCGCACACATATTAATTTTCTTTTCTTTTTTTAGGAAAATATTCTCATTTCCATTTTTAGAAACTTATATATTTCTTTTCATTTCTTTTTTTTAGGGGGTAACCCTCCCTTCGGAAGAAGCTACCGCGGAAGAAAGAGCAGTTGGAAAAAAGGTCGGTCATATTTTGATCATATTTTTACATTTCATACATTTTTTCGCATTTTGTCATATTCGAGCACTCATTTCGCGCTAGTTTAGGCTACCGATACATCACATGTAAAATGTTTGAGTAAATTATTTGTTATATACTGCATGTGAATTCTATGTAAAATTCCGGCAGTATGACGCATGACGACAGAAACCGTCAGCTACCAAACCTGTCTTTAAGCTAACCTGCGGGAACAGAAGAAATCCAACAGCAAAGGCACTTAGGCCGTCGTAACACAGTAAAGAAAGGGAATATATACACAAGACTGGGGGCTCTCGCCCTAAAATCAAATCCAAAACAAAGTTCAAAATATCCAAAGTCTAAAACCAAACCAAAGACGGCTAATCCTCATCGCCAGTAAGCCCAGCTAAAATCTTGAGGGCGGCAATCTCGGCATCCCGTGCCTCCAGCTCCCTCAGCAAACGTGCTATCTTCTCTCGAGACTCCGCTGTCTCCACCCGAGACTCTACCAGCTCACGCTCCAAGGCTCTTTGCGAAAGTTATGCCTCATTTCAATCAATCATTCCATTTCAAAAATACAACAACAATAAATGAAAAGGGAATGATAGGTTCCTACCTGTCGGTCCCGACCACCTGCGATTGCCTCAGCGGCTGTAGCGCGCAACCGGTTGGCCACCCTCCACAGCGCAACATTCCGAGACGGTGCCACCTGCATTCAAAATACAAATGAAAGTTAAGGCAAAGGCATTCCTAGACAACAAGATTAGTCATGGATTGGAAGCTCACCCTCCTCACGAGGTACTCCCACTCCTCGAAGCCAACATTGTTCACCGTTGCGCTGAACTTACGAAGCTCCGAAATCGCCGTGAAGTCAGCCGCGTCCGTGTACTCGATCCCTTGGGGTAAGATGAGGGATTGAAGCCCGCCACCTCGATCTCCTGCAAAGATCAAATGATTCATCAACAAGCAACTTGTCAATTCTCAAAATTCAATACAACAAAAAACAAGTAATGCTTACCACGATCGTCCAGTACGCCAATCTCTGACGAACAAGCCCTGGGTAATCCTTGTTAGGAAGAAGGAGTGCGTCCCCAATCACACCAGCCATGTCAGCCTCTCTCTCAACGTCAGAAGGCTCCCTAAACATCGACCCTGGAGGATCGATAGGGACACTGAAGGCATCACGTGAGCATTGTCGAGTCAAACGCTCCTCACCTATCCTCACTCTCATCGGAGTCCTACCCGCAAAGTAGTCTCTAACGTAAGAGCTCGGCACCAACCCAAGAAGAGCTGTCGCACCTGTCGGCAGGTTCCAGCCTATCAGCTGTCTCGCCTTCTCCGAGTTAACCCTCATGGCCACAGACCGCCTCCCCAAGCTCTCCTCCCTACACAGAAAGCCAGAAAATCATGCCATAATCTTCCAAGGTGACTTCGACCTCCCCAAAAGGCATATGGAAGGTCGAAGTCGTATTTCAGTAACGATTCAAGAAGGCTCGGATCAGGCAAAGGTAAGCCGAATCTTCATCGCTCTGATCGACCTCCAAGCTCGGACCAACTCTCTGAAGGCTCCTCCCGCGAGGAGGGCCTTCTCTTCCTCGGTCAACTTCTTATACGCCTCCATCATGGTCGTGTAGCCGTAAAAGGACCTCATGTTCCCGACTTCCTGCAATTCGAATCAAGAAAGTCATTTAGCATTTTATATGATAAAAGAAATGGCAACCGGATGTGGAAGATGACAAATCAACACAAAGGCTTACCATGCTCAGTGCCTTCCTGTAAGACAGGTGGCTCTCTGCTGCCCAAATGAGATGTCTACCATCCTATCTCGCAGCCCACTCGGGTGCGCCCACCAAATGGTGTCCACCTCGTCCCGTATTAATCCTCCTCGGAACCTCATCCTCAGCCCCCCGGTCTCCTGTACCACCTCGGCTGGTATATCTTCTCCCACACGGAAAGAAGAAGACTCAGGGTCTATGTCCATGGGAAATCTCCCTGACGTAAAAGAAATGTCACATGCACATGTCAACGTTTCAAACAGGTCAAATATTTCAAGAAAATCCTTAGCGGTTTCAAACAATGTCAAGCACATTTTAAGACATTTCAAGTCATTTTCAAAACGTTTTCTGGTCATCTTTGACCTTTCTTTCGAAAACCAGACTACACACGTAGAGTGGGTCAACTCAAGTCTAAATTCAAAGCCTAGTTATGGGTTCGAGTCAAAATTTTGACAGAATTTTGCTATAATAACGGTTATGCCTTAGAAAAGCGTCCTGCAGAAACCGTCGCAAATTGAAAATCTAATACTACAACAAGTTAACCCGTTACGCAAGGGTTCAAGAACACCAAGTTTCATCCAAAATGAGCTGCCCTAAAAGGGTTTTCAAAGCGGTTTTCGAGTCAGAGAGTATCCGTCTTATTGAGTTCAAAATTCGACGAAAACGAAAAACAAGTACATGGCAATGTTCCTAACAAGGCCAATTGTTCATCTAATGACCATTTCTACCATACAAATCAAATGAAGCAAGAATCGCTAATTTTTGAGTTACTTGGGGAAGGAAACACCCTAATTTCAAAATCAAAATCAATCAAATATTAGCGATTAAAGTGAGATTGGAACGCATACCTCGATTTGTCATGGCTTATGGAGTAATTAGATCAAGATTTCCGCAAGTTTGGTTGAGTTTTGAGAGAGTTGTTCGAGTTTTATGATTTTCGAATGAATGATAAAGCCTTCGTCTGATTGCGTCTTTATCAGACAGGGAAAAGCTCGGGAAGAAACGCAGCAATAGCTGCGCCTCTTCTAAAGGACGCAGCTCTTGCTGCGCCCTTTCCCCAGCAGTGTCTCGCCTAAATTTGAAAGTTGGTTACAAGTTTGTTAGTTGTGGGCCCAAGTCTTATGCGCCTCTTCTTCGACTTTTATTTTTCATAATTTGGTTCTTTTTTAATACCCGTGCCTCGACAGGCTACAAAGCCGTTCCATCATCTCAGCAGAGACCCATTTTTCCAGATATACGATCCGTGGGCCCATCAAGATATTTGTTCGCCACAGCCGAGCAAATTCTCCTAGCAGAATCTTCCTCATATCAAGTTTCAACATATGTTTCCCCAACGAGAGTTCACTTGAAGACAGAGACAAGCCGATTCTCATGTATGATATTATCCCCAGTGGCTGGCGAGCCTCATTATGCGCCTTATCCCCCAGCGGCTGGCTTGCCTCATTACGCACCCCATTCGGGAGCTGGTGAGCCTCACGACGCAACCTTAGTCCATTGTAAGAAGATGCTCAGGTATGACTCTTTCTATTGGCTGGCGAGCTTTCGTACGTAGTCGAACGGACTTTAAACAATCCTCCCCGACAGTCCACAGACTTTAAAATGTTCCCGTCGATAGGTCCTTGGTTAAGACCCCTTCAGCCGTCTCCCGTCGCCATAGTCGTCAGGTTGTAATCTTCGATTGACCTGATGGCTATACTTTGACTTTTGCCTTGTCCAAGCCCCTGTTAAAGTGGGGGCTCTGTAGATACCTCGAATCTACACCTTCAGCCAACCACCCAGTGATTATTGGGCCGCCAAACACTTGTGTCTACCCCTTGGTCGTCATCTACGTGCCAATACGGTCGTTTTGACAGTCATTAGAGTTTATTGGGAGTCCAGGTCAAAAACCGCTTCAATTTCTATAAACTATCTTTAAATGCCGAGTCTGAACGCTCGAGAATATTCCAGATATTTAATATTTCAAAAACTTATCTTTCTTGAAATCTACCGCAATTCCATAAAAGAAACGCGGAAGTCGTTCTTTCAAAGTAGAAAACTGCTTGGGAAATGACGCAGCGAGTGCCGCGCCTCTTCTAAAGGTCGCAGTGCCTGCAACGCCTCTTCCCTAGCTTGTTTTGCCTGTTTCTGGAATATTTTATAAATTTCTTTCCATGTTCAGGTCATTCCAAAACTCTTCGGATTTCTCCCTATAAAAGGAGAGGTTCGTTCTCACTTTCAAAGTATGCGAGTGTTCCGCCCCTTCTCTTCTCTCTCTTTGCATTCTAGACCTTGCTCTAAGGATTTTGACATCTACGTGCTTGATCAATCGACCACGTAAGCTCAGATCCTTCTGGGTTCCCGTCACGTTTTGGATAAACCTACCAATTTGACCAATTACACCTAATCAATTTAACTAATCTTTTTGATCCTCTTACGAGGGCACTTTCTTTACATTCGAGTCGAGCTATCACTAAAACACAACTTAGTTAATCTCGTTTCGTCAACATGTAAGTCTTAGGGTGCAATAATCTCATCTCTTATTTGGTATTTTATTTCATATCATGTAAGATTTGTTGGAGCTAGTGTCCTCCATAGTTAGTGTGATAACAGCTAAGGTTCACAGGGTATACTTTGTATTATAATCAATTGATTAACGTTTATCGATAACGGTTGGCTTGCTAGATAAGTTTGACGTTATTGTCATACAGATGGCGGTGATCAACTGATCCCTAAAAGTCACACCTAAAGGATGTGTTTGAGAGATGTGATTATTTGAGAAAATAATCATATTGATGCCTTATTAAATGACTAAAAGGTTAGTCGATGTATTTGACTAAAATGTTAGTCAATGTGATGATGATACGATTATTTAATAACGATTAAATAATGTTAGCTGGTAATTGAATATAAAATGTTATATTTAATCAATGTATATAATGTTGGTCTAAACTAAATGTAAACTGTTATATTTAAGTTGGCGGATATGTATTACACGATATTATTATAGTGTATTGGTCCGGCATTACTCGGTTT
The DNA here is from genome assembly GCA_022085475.1 of Heliosperma pusillum. Taxonomy (NCBI): domain Eukaryota; kingdom Viridiplantae; phylum Streptophyta; class Magnoliopsida; order Caryophyllales; family Caryophyllaceae; genus Heliosperma; species Heliosperma pusillum. Next base: position 45,110 of record JAIUZE010005432.1, read on the forward strand.
ATGTGACGGTCCATTACTAGTAATAATTAGAATACATATTATATTATGTACATATTAGATGATATGCTAACTGCCTAATATAGGTTGAGTGAAATAAGGAAACTAGGTTTTTTTTTTCTTCTTTGCTCTTGGATCTCACGGCTACAAGAAGAGAAAAAGAAAAAAAAAATCCTAATCACTCCTACATCTCACGGCACACACAAGGGTGAAAAGAGAAAAAAATTCTGATTTTTAACTCTCTCATTCATCTTCATATTGATCATCATTATACACACAAAATTAAAAGTAATTTTTGGGTATTCGTTCTAGCACGACGAAGGCATTTCTTGAACCATCTTGGGTGCAACGATTAGGAGAATACCTAATTTGGTATTTGTTCTTAGGCCTTTTTCTAGGACCGAAGGTTATATCTTAATCTCTTGTTTATATTATGCAATTTCATTTATGACTAGAAATTCATATAGTTATAATTTCATTATAATCCGAAAAATTTAAAGGGAAGTATACCGATATTTCCCACAAGTGGTATCAGAGCCTTAGGCTATGAAATTATTTTATATGTTTTTTTTTCAATAAATGATTGGTATAATTTTAAAAAAAAAAATTGCTGTATTTTTCCCAGCCGAGATTTTTTTGAGCCGTGAATTGTTTTTTTTTTTTTAGGGTTCCATTTTTGATTCATATATGTTGTTGTTTTAATGTGTTAAGATAATAATATAATGAATTAGTTGATGTTTTGATTTAATGAGGATTAAATTGAAATGAAAATGGAATTTGTTTTGGATGTTAAAGAACATTCATTGTGCTAAATTGTTCGGTATGAATTTACAAAACAATTATGATTAGTTGAGTATTTTGATAATCGATTAATCATGATTTAGATATTCATTTTAAAAGGTTAATTTGAATCATCTAGTTTGTATCAATGTTTAATAATGATTAGATGTTGAATGTTTGTACCGATCTAGATTTATTAGCATGATCAAATTAAAAAGATTAATTTGTGTTTGTTTTGTTTTTTTTTGAAAAACCGAAATTTTTTTTTGGTACTTGCTACTGTTCACGGGTACTGTTCATCCATGAATAGTGAAATTTTTTTGTTTGTTTTGTTTATTGCATTATAAAGATAATGTATGTTGTTTTGTTGTTGTGAAAAAGTTCACAATGATAGATAACCTATTATTTTAAAAAGGTTTAAAATAATGTTGAATTTAATTTATGTTATACCCGATAATATGAATTAAATTGGATTATGGTTGATTAAAATTGTTGTGTACAATTAAGGAATTGTCACATAATTTTGATCATTTTAAAGGTGGTTTGGATAAATTAATCATCATAATTAATGAATTATGTCTTGAATGTTTAATTTATTTTGTTGATGCATTTTATATTTTGTTGAATGAATGAATGAATGGATGAATGGATTATTTTGGTATTTTTACAAGAGGTTGTAATTTGTATTGCTTAGTGTGACCTTAGTAGATTGTGTTATCGTAATGATGGTAACATGGTCTTTGATGTATTTTGAGATCTCGAATCTCCCCTTTGTAATCTTTAATTATAATTTTTAAATTAGAATGTAAATAGGTTTATATTTTGTAATTTTTAAAAATTGTGTTTTTGAGAAGACCAAAGATGGAGATCGGATAGCTCACTCCCGCTACACGGACCAAGATGGAACATCAAGTCAAGCTTCTAGGGTCCATAAGGATGGATTCCAAAGTGTAATTTTTGTTCTATTTTGATAGGATAGGCCACACTAGGACTTTGTACTTTGTTTTTCATTTTTCCGTTCTTATTGTTTTTCTTTTGCATGATAGTTATTGCATCATATTCCGCATAAACCAAACCACCTACTACTACTTAATTGCATGAAAATTGACTCATATAGATTGTATGTTAATTATCATGGACATCCAAATGTCACTCAAAATTCTAAAAGCTATCATCTTAAATTATTCATTCTCAAAATGCTAGATCATTCGTTCACTTAAATGAATAAAATTAAAGCTGATGGACCTTCCTCTAAACCCTAAAATTGAGATTAGTCTTTATAGGGAAAACTGCTATGAATACCTTCTTCGTCGGTAGGCATATAGGACCTTACTCTCCATATGATCCCTTCTACGTTGGGTAAGTAGTATGTGTTGACCTATTTTACCTCAACATTATAGTCCGAGTAATATCTCGAGATTATGATGGACTAAAGATAGAATTTACAGAAATTTATCGACCAGGAATTCTAAAAGTAGAATTAGCCAAGAAGTTGGCTTATCAATTTACAGAAATTGAGTATTGGGATCATTTATATAATACTTGAGGGAGGTCAATTGTATAAATGCAAGAGTCTTCGCATTAATCGGTTTTGCATTAGACTTAATTAAAACGATGAAAATGCTTATTATGTTTTATCTCCTTTCTCGCAGTGTAGCATTCATTTATATCGATAAAACTGTTATAACAAATGGCTGGACATACTGATGCCCCTATGCCAAGTGCCACGCTCACACGGGAATCCTGGCTTAAGATGTTCATGGACAACATGAATCAGTACACGCGACTGAAGAATAACGGGTCCAACTTTGCGGACTGGGAGGCTTCATTACGGAATGCTGCCATAGCTGACGGTAAGCTCAAGTACTTGACTGAGCCACTACCGCCTAACCCAGGCCCCAATGCAGGAGCAAATGAATCACTTGCTTATAGTGATTTCGTAATGGAGGCGGGTGCGATAAAGAACTTACTCATCTTTTCAATGGAATCCAATTTGCAAAGACGATTCATTGCCCAAGGTGCAAAAAAGATTTTCACCACGCTCACTAACGAGTTCTCAAAAGCACCGCAGATCGTTATGTATGAGCTTACCACTCGCTTCTTTGAAGCGAAACTCCAGAAGGGCCAACCGGTTAGCCCACACATTCTCGATATGATCGAGAATCTCGAAAAACTGGAGGCACTTGATTGCAAAATCAAAGAGAGCGTGGTCATTGACCGCATGCTTCATTCACTCCATGATGGTTTTGCCCAATTCAGGGCAAATTACTATATGAATGATTTGAAGAGAAATCCTCATCAGCTACACTCACTTCTCATACAGACTGAGAAGGATCTGAAATTGAGTGGGAGCCTGAAGCAGGACATTCTCATGATTGCAAACAAGGGTAAGGGTAAGGGCAAGGCTCAGGCCGACCTAGATGTAGGGAAGCCGAAGTTCAAGAAGCCAGGAAAGGGCAAGAGTGGGCCTGGTGAGACTAGCAGTAGCTCACAAGGCAAGACAAAGAGCAAAGAACACATGGAGTGCCACCATTGCCACAAGACTGGGCATTGGAGGCGGAACTGTCCCGTGTATGCTGAAGACGTAAAAGCAGGCCGCGTCACTTTTGTTGGTATGTCTTCTTTTATTCATATGATTGAGATTAACCATGCAAGTTTCGGAACTTGGGTACTTGATACTGGTTGTGGTTCTCATCTATGTAATCATTTGCATGGCCTAAAAAACATCAGAACTCTCGAAAAGGGTGATGTGGACCTGCGAGTGGGGAATAGAGCAAGAGTAGCTGCCGTTTCAGTGGGAACATATGTAATCCAACTCCCGAGTGGATTTGAGTTATTTTTAAATAACTGTTACTATGTACCCAGTTTATCTAAAAACATTATTTCTGTTTCCGTACTCGATAAGGACGGTTTTTCATTTGTAATAAAGGATAATAGATGTATTTTCTCTTTTAACGAAATGATTTATGGTAAAGCAGTTTCCATGAATGGGATTTATGTTTTAGATCAAACCACAGATATATTGCATGTGAGTAATAAAAAGGTAAAGGTTGGTGACAAAGATCAAACCTATCTATGGCATTGCCGTATGGGACACATAAATGAAACACGCGTGAAGAAGCTCATTGACAATGGGACTATCTCCCCATTTGACTATGCATCATTTGGCACGTGTGAATTATGTCTCATAGGCAAAACGACTCGAATTTCCTTCAAAGGTGTTGGAATGCGCGCTGCTGACCTATTAGGACTCATACATACTGATGTGTGTGGACCTATGTCAATCAACGCTAGAGATGGCTATAGATATTTTATCACTTTCACGGACGATTTGAGTAGATATGGATATGTCCACTTAATGAAGCACAAAAGTGAGTCCTTTGATAAGTTCAAGGAATACCAGAATAAGGTTGAAAACCAGTTGGGTAGAAAGATTAAAGCACTACGTTCAGATCGTGGTGGCGAATATCTTGCGAATGAGTTTGATCAACACCTTAAAGACTGTGGTGTAGTACTACAGTTAACTCCACCTGGAACACCACAATTGAATGGTTCTTGGTTCTTTCTTTGGTTTTTTTTTTTTTTTATCTTTTTTGTCCGGAACGGAGAAGAGAAAGAAATCGAACAATTACTTGATATGGTTCGATCCATGAGGAGTCACAAGGTAGTACCTGATTCATTGTTGGGGCTATACTCTTTGTCAGTGCTCTTATACTTAACGAAGTAAGTCCGTTAAGTGTGACAAGGATCCATTTGAAGGTGAAAGGAATAGTACCCTAACTTGTCCTTTTTCGGTTTTGGGCTGCGAAAAAAGGGGGGGGCTTTGTCAAGTGGAGACCGAGGGTAGCTCGGGCCGCGATCGGTCAAGGACATACTTTATTGGTTATCCAAAAGGAATGTTTGGTCAGTACTTTTATTCGCCTACCGAACAACGTGTTTTTGTTGCGGCTAGTGCGAAGTTTCTAGAGAAAGAATTTCTCGAGAACAAGACGAGTGATGGAACCTTCGATCTGTCGGAGATTCAAGAACCAACAACCGAGCAACCGATGGAGGAAGATGTTCCTTCATCTTCTGCTGCGGTTAATATTCCTGAGGAACCTAGAAGGTCGGGTAGAGTCTCTATACCTCCAGACAGATACATTGGTATGGTCGAGGAGAACGATAGAGACGATGTTTTGCTCCTAGAGAGTAACGAACCCGCTACCTATAAAGGAGCCATGACCTGTTCCGACTCAAAGCTATGGCTTGAGGCCATGCAATCCGAGATGGACTCTATGTATGAGAATGACGTATGGGATCTGGTTGATTTGCCTTATAAGGTTCGGCCTCTTCAGTGCAAATGGCTTTACATGATAAAGCATTCCGTAGGGGGACAACCAGACACCTATAAGGCACGACTAGTGGCAAAATGTTTCACTCAAGTGCAAGGATTGCACTATGATGAAATTTTTGCATCCGTAGTCATGCTGCGTTCCATTCGGATAATCTTAGCGATTGCCGCTTTTCATGACTATGAAATTTGGCAGATGGACGTGAAAACCGCCTTCTTAAACGGTTATTTGGAGGAGGAGTTGTACATGGTACAACCCGAAGGTTTCATTGACCCTAAAAATCCTAAGAAAGTGTGCAACCTTAAGCGTTCCATTTATGGACTTAAGCAAGCTTCTCGGAGTTGGAATCATCGTTTCGACCAGGTCATAAAAGCAAATGGTTTCACTCGATCGGTTGAAGAATCATGCTTATATGTCAAGTCGAGTGGGAGTAAAATCGTTTTCTTGATATTGTATGTCGATGACATACTCTTGATAGGGAATGATATTCCTCTCTTATCTTCGGTTAAGGTATGGTTAAAGAACCATTTCCAGATGAAAGATCTGGGCGAGGCACAGCGCATATTGGGAATCTGTATCTACAGAGATAGATCACGACGGATGTTATCACTCAGTCAGGAGTCCTATATAGATAAGATTCTTGAAAGGTTCAGCATGACCAACTCCAAGAAGGGGTATCTTCCAATGACGTCTGGGATGCATTTGAGTAAAGCTCAGGCACCCAAGACATCTGAAGAGGTCGAGCGCATGAGTCGAATTCCTTATGCGTCAGCTATAGGATCGATCATGTATGCCATGATATGCACACGTCCAGACATGGCATATGCTTTGAGTATGACCAGTCGGTACCAAGGCAATCCAGGTGAGACACACTGGATGGCTGTTAAAAATATTCTTAAGTACCTACGGAGGACTAAGGATTGGGTATTGACTTATGGAGGAGAGACTGAGCTTTGCGCAACCGGTTACGCAGATGCTAGCTTCCAAACGGATCGGGATGACTCGAAATCTCAGTCTGGATTCGTATTTACTCTTAATGGCACTGCGGTTAGCTGGAAAAGCTCCAAGCAGAGTGTTATAGCAGATTCTACGACTGAGTCCGAGTACTATGCCGCTTCAGAGGCTGCAAAGGAAGATATATGGATGCGTCAATTCTTACAAGGACTTGCCATAGTTCCTAGTTCGAATGACCCGATCACCATCTATTGTGATAATAGAGGTGCCATCTTCCAGGCTAAGGAGCCTAAGTCTAGCAACAAATCTAGACATGTACGTCGGAAGGCTCACATGATCAGAGATTACGTGGAGCAAAAGGAGATAGTGATAGACAAGATTGCTACGGATGATAACATAGCAGATCCTCTCACTAAACCGTTAAGACATGATAAGCATGTAGGGCACGTTACTTCCATGAGAATCAAACGTGTTCCTGAGTTGTATTAGCTGTTTGTATGAATTAGATACATCTTTTTCATATACTAATAATAACTTCATCGTATTGTTTTCATATTTTGTTTTTCATGTGGATTGTATGGACAACATTGCACACCACAAAGTGAACTGAATAACATTATATGTGTTTTGGTCCGTAATCGCCTACATGAGCTGATAACTCTGGCTATTATATTGTTGAGTCAATTGATGGTGGGTTCAACGAGCCATAAGTCAAACTGTTGACTGATCGATCACAAATACGAGTTATAAGGATACCTCGTAGGACATTGTAATTCGTGACGACGTTATGGAGTCCTAAATGTTTAACAACATTTGGTGCCAGGTCGTGGATTGGACGTCCATAGTGTTCCTAGAGTCGATTCTTGTGACTATCGACTGTCTCTTGAGATTAAGGCAGTTTTTGGGTGACTTTGGTTTCTTTCTCACGGTCGACCGTAACAGGAGACCAAGCAGATTTTTACTGGGTCATTTCATACTGTGCTTACATCTGCAGGATTCGAGTTGAGGAAAATATCCAACCCTTTATCAGGTTTTGTTATTTCTCAGGGCCACTTGAGGAGTAGTAACTGAAATGCATGGCCTTGCTCGAATAATGATTCGTTTATCAGTTGAGTTACTCTCTAGTCGGGAAAACCACTCTTGATACTGATCACTTGTAAAATACGACTTTTGTGAATGCGGAGTTTGCAAATTGTTTTACATTGAGTGGGAGAAATTTAAGGATATGAGAATCGGTTATCGCACATACAATTGTAAGGACAAGTGGGAGATTGTTGGAGCTAGTGTCCTCCACAGTTAGTGTGATAACAGCTAAGGTTCACAGGGTATACTTTGTATTATAATCAGTAGATTAACGTTTATCGATAACGGTTGGCTTGCTAGATAATTTTGACGTTATTGTTATACAGATGGCGGTGATCAACTGATCCCTAAAAGTCACACCTAAAGGATGTGTTTGAGAGATGTGATAATTTGAGAAAATAATCATATTGATGCCTTATTAAATGACAAAAAGGTTAGTCGATGTATTTGACTAAAACGTTAGTCAATGTGATGATGATACGATTATTTAATACTGATTAAATAATGTTAGCTGGTGATTCAATATAAAATGTTATATTTAATCAATGTATATAATGTTGGTCTAAACTAAATGTAAACTGTTATATTTAAGTTGGCGGATATGTATTACACGATATTATTATGGTGTATTGGTCCGGCATTACTCGGTTTATGTGACGGTCCATTACTAGTAATAATAAGAATACATATTACATAATATACATATTAATTAGATGCTAATTACCAAATAGAGGTTGAGTGAAATTAGGAAACTAGGTTTTTCTTTTTGGCTCTTGGATGTCACGGCTACAAGAAGAAAAAAAAAAGAAAAAAAAAACCCTAATCACTACTCTAATCTCACGGCACACCTAGGGTGAAAAGAGAAGAAAAATTCTGATTTTTGCCTCTCTTATTCATCTTCATATTCATCATCCATATACACACAAAATTAGAATAATTTTTGGGTATTCGTTCTAGCACGACGAAGACATTTCTTGAACCATCTTGGGTGTAACGATTAGGAGAATACCTACTTTGGTGTTTGTTCTTAGGCCTTTTGCTAGGACCGAAGGTTATTTCTTTATCTCATGTTTTATTATGCAATTTCATTTATGACTAGAAATTCATATAGTTATAATTTCATTATAATCCGAAAAATTTAAAGGGAAGTATACCGATATTTCCCACAGAATTCGGGAAAGTGAAGGCCCAATGATTTGGGAATACTTTTTAAAAAGTGACTCGAGTTTTGAAAATATCGAAATTGAAAGAAAATCCCAAGATATCCCGTGTGTGCGATATTTGGGACGTGCACTCGATTTTTTTATAAAAAATTCTACCTTATTGGCTTGGGATAGGGTGTTTGAAAGATCGAAACTTGAAAGCAAAGTCCTGGAAAACCTCGTGTGTTTGCGAGATGAGTACTCATGCTTAGAGTGTATACCTATTGGCTTGTGGTGGGGTGAAAAATGAGATTGAATTGGAAGGTGATGGCCCGGATATCTTGTGTATTTGCAAGATTGGGAAGCGTGATTAGAGTGAGTACCTTATTGGCTTGAGATAGATTGTCGATAATGAGGCATAACACCTTTGAACTTTGGATTTGATAGTTTTGAAAACTAAAGAAAGAGTGGTTTTATAAACCGTCAGAACTGCCACTAGCTAAGTAGTCTAAATTACTCCTAAGGATTTAGCCGACTTGAAAGTTAAAGAGCTTGGTAAAAAGGATATTTATAAAGAAAGAAGCTTTTGAAAATGATTTTTTTGTTTTAAATCGAGATGATTTTTGAAAAATTAGGCATTATTTCACCAATGACATGTAATTGTCTTGATTTAAACACAAAGCAAGTATACAAACGGGCATTATGACAATATGCTTTATACTATTAATAATTGGTTTTTACATTAATAATTGGTTTTCGGTAAAGGGGGAGTTAACACACTAAGTAATCAAACTTCAGTCCGTGGAGTGGATCTTGCCAAACAAGAGTGAGCTTGTTTCCTAGTTCCATTCGTGCTAGTAGTGAAAGCTCTTGATACAAACATGAGTAGGTATCGTGGTGTGTTTTACATCAATCAATATCCATCCATTAGAATTCAAATAGTAATTTGATCCATGGACACGGGACGATTGGTCGAATTGGTTTGGGTAAGAGCCTAGGAAGGATAGGATAGAGTTTTGTTTTATTAGATAGAGTCCGGATATATTTGTCGAACTCAAATACCAATACAATATTACTTGACTATTTGTATAAATTTCGTCTCGGATAAGACGAGATTTTGAAAATGGAGACGATTTCTGACTTAGACCTATAATTGCCTCTAATTAATTCCAAATGACTGTGTCGGCACGTAGATGACGACTCAAGGGTTGACACGAATCTTTGTGTTAGCGTTTATTATCCGCCTTACAAAACGTCATAAATCGCGACATATACTAAACATGTTTGTCCGGTCATCATCGGGTGGCTTTTGAGAAGTGCAAACTCAGGTGTCTACAGAGACAAGGGGAATTATTTTATGATAAACAATGTTTGCATGAGATCAACTTACTTGCGTTCCCCATAAATATCATCAACATAAATTGTTCTGCTATAGTTTAAAGTTAAGAGTAACAAACCGAAATTGTCAGTAAATTAAATTTATCGGTTAATTAATTAACAAGGACAACAAGATTAAATAGAAAAAAAGTACCCATTATAGGAAAAAAAAATACTCCCTCAATTCCGCTTTTATTGTCTTGATTTCTATTTTGGATCGATTTAATAAATAAGGGTAAAATTACCCTGAAACAATGTCATTTAGTTAGAGAGTGTTAGTTCAAAGATTAGGAGTAAAAGTAGTACTCTACCCATATTAGCATACCAAACTTAGAAATAGAACAATGAATTTGAAATAAATTAACTAAGAATAATAAGCACGTTTACAATCTGATATTTACTTATAGGGATTTTCTACATGGTACCCTCATGTTTTTTCGTTTTCTGCATGGTACCCCTTATCTTCGGAAATATCATTTATACCTCTAGACTTATGAAAACTGCATAAAATTCACAAAAAGCCATACTCCGTCATATTAAAATGTTTAGTTTATGCACTAGTGTAGATCCCGTGCGAATGCGCGGTTTTTTCAGATAAAGATGTTAGAGACTTTGACTTTTAAATGGTCATTTTGAAATAAGACTAAACATTAATTTATCAGAACATTGTGACAAAACTTACCGTAAATATTTATAGTTAACTTTATTTTAAATTTAATGATAAATATACTATTGGTATGTTTCATAATAAGAATTGGAAAATACATCGAGTAAGATTGTATGTTTTACTAAAACTATTTTGTCAACAATGCTTCTTAAAGATAACGATATTATCTCATTATATCCACTAAAAGTATAATAATTAACTGATAATCTTATGAATGCAATCAGATAAGATATAGAGTATATATTAAGTTAAAGGTACGGTCAAAATAAGTTATTGTGTAACAAAGACATAATGTGTCACATATTCCAACTGTTATGGATTATACTTTTTTTAGTGTATTAGCAGCATTCTTATTTGATCCAGTTAGAATAAGTTATTGTTTGACAAACTCATTTTGTGTCATGAAGTTAATTTTTTAGTTCAGTTTTTAGTTAGAAGTTAATCGAGTTTTTATTCAAAAATAAAATGACGGTATATTATATCAATGATGTTCAACTAATATAAGTGATGCCATTTATTAGTAAATAAAATTTTAAGAAGATAATTTTATTTATTTATGACATATCCATAAATAAAAAGAGGATGATTAGATCAATTAATAAAAGTGGTATTAGAAGGTGAATATTTAGGGGGAAACTTGAGCGGAAAAATCTTTAGTTTTGTTAATCTTTTAGGATATAGGGAATTTTCTATTGATTGTTTGACAATAATTTATCAAACTTTTATCACAAATTCAGTTTACTCAATCTAAAATACATTTTCTTTATTAACTTTAGTTAGAAAACTCA